>APFE030484518.1:22522-41111 GCA_000404065.3 Pinus taeda
ATGGTTAACACATATCTGGTCCTGTGTTATTTATGAATATAGATCTCTGTTCTTCGATAGTAGTATGTTGCTTTGATTTCACAGGTGCTCTTTAGCTGGGTAGACAAAGAAGAAGTGGCAAAGATCTATCAGGAAGGAGAGGAATCAAACAAGGAAACCAAGTGCAAGACTAAGGTTTGTCTCCTTTGTTCCACTCTTATCTATTTTCATAAAGGAAAGAGAAAGTAGACTTTACTTGTTTGTTTCTAAGATAGCTACCAGTCTTAGTGGGAATAGCAGCTCCGAGTGGACACTATTCCCGGTAACACCCACATCCTCTACACCTTTGGATTTTGCAATCTAAATCTATGTATGTGTTCTGCCTCTTTCCTTATCTAACTCAAAAAAGAGTGGGATGGTGAATTTCTCAGGTATAATCTTGCCTCCCTCAACAAATTTGTAGTAGGATTCTAGGCTTGGCTGTGGATCAGACTCTTGAAACTCTTTGAGGCCTTTTTCTTCTTCTCTTAAGGTGATTTCTCCTTCCTATAACACCTCATGTTGCTCCTGTAGCATCCCTTGTTTCTTCTGTAGCAACCCCTATTTCTCCTGTATCTGCTTTGTTTCCTCCTGTAGCTCTTCTTTTTCTTCTTGTACCATGGAAAAATTTGTCTTGAGCCTCTTAAAGGTGATTTCCCTCATGGTGGGACTTCCCATAGGGAACTCATGTTGCTTGGTTTTGATCTTAGGAGAATTAATTTCTTCAATCTTCCCCTCAATAGGTCCCACTTATTCCTTCATTCTTATTGACTCCTTTATGGTGATAGGGACCTTTGTAGGAGGTTGAGGATTCCCTTGCCTCATCCTGGTGATCTTCCTTTTTTTTAAGTATAGGGGACCTTTCCTTGGCTACCTCCTTTTGGGCTTAATAGGTGTGCTTAATGTGGCCAATGTTGTAGCCACTTATTGCTTAGTATTTGCTAGAAAGAGATTGGTTTCATGTCCTTTTTTCTCTATCCCTTGAGGCTTTGAGGTCCCCTTAGGTCTCTCTTTCTATGATCCTTGTTCCTATCCTTCTCCTTCCTTAGTTTCTGCTTGTTTTTCCTCAGTTTTTGTTGCCTCCTTTTCTTCCTTAGTTTCCATTTCCTCTTTTCCTTCTCTGCCCCAAATACTAGAGGTTGGTGTTTGTTGAGAAATCTAGGGCATGGATAGTTAAAATATTTCTTTGCTTGATAATTTCTTGTGATATACTTTTCTTTCTTAGCTTATAGTAATTTCTTTGTTATGTTATTATTGTGTTCTTTTCATTAATGCAATTACCAATATGCACAATAAAAGACAAGTGACATAGTATGTAGGCTTGTCAACTAGGGCCAAAACATCTCACTTCTTGAGAGGAAAACCTGATCAAATTTCTTCTTCTAGATCTTCAATTGATGAGTACCAAGACCATGATAAAGACCCTTGACTCTAGTATCCTCCCAAGACCCTTCTCACTAACCTTGATGCTCTACCTTTTCCCTTCCTTGATTTTCTTCTTGATGACAAACTTCTCTCCTTGGCTTCCTTTAGAGAAACTCAATCTTTATCCTTCGCACTGATTCTTCTTAGCTCTCCCTAGATAATATTAGTCTCTAGTCTCTAGATTGGTCACCCAGAAGAAGTACCCTAGAAGAACCCTTCCTTCGCTATCTCTAGAAGAAACTTCTCCTTCATCGACCCCAGAAGAAAATCTCCTTCACTAACCCAGAATAACCTCTCCTTCACTGACCCAGAAGAAACTCTCCTTCAATGACCTAGAAGAAACTCTCCTTCATTATGCCCAGAAGAATCTTTCTTTTGTTATCCCTTCTTCACACTTCTTCTTGGAGCCTATTCTTTGCACTTTTAATTTACCTTTTCTTCGTACTTCTTCTTGACCGAATGCTTCTCAAGTTTCTTGCCTCTAAGTGTCGCTAAGTGTGGCTATATATACACCTCAACACATGTCATTTAGGCTGACATGATCACTAATAGTTAGGCTAACTTATTCTAGCAAGTTCTTCCATTGTTGTAGGCCGACTTGAAGAGGATAAGTCAGAAGATCTTGGAGGATACTTTACATATACAAGTTTGACCTTTTACAAAGTGTAACATGACTTCATTACATGAAAATGTTGTAATATTTTATGACTAGATGAAAAATAATTCCTAAAGACTCTCAATGGGAGTCTTGACCCAAAAATAAAAGCTCTTTGTCATGAAACCCATGGAGAAATAAATACAATAATTTTATTTTTCTTCTTTACATCTCATTACATAAAATCATAATTACTTGGAATTATGAAGACCGAACCTAGTTACACTTTTGAACACTCCCTCTTAAGTAGGGAGATATTAATAATGGTACTTGGTCATTCTCAATCTAAATATTTTCTCATAAGAATAATTCAAATTGGTAACTCATTTGTATAGTATTATCTCAACAAACATTGTCACGTAGCAAGGCCTTGACTAATAGCTCCATCACCCCACAAGATCTGAGCTCAATGCTAGTGAGACCAATGATTTATAGACACTCTCATCATTGTCTCTCTCGAGACATCCTCTACCTAGGTACTCAAAGTGTGTTCCACGAGGAATATTCTTATCTTGGACTCCCCAACCCTCAAATAATATAAGTCCTCCATGACAACTCTTAGATTTGATTCCCTATCTCATCCTCAAAGAGTATCAGATGCCAAATAATTACCCAATCCTCCATTCTATCTTCCTAGTTGAAGACCAAAATGATGTGTCTATCTCTCCCTCTCAGATAGGGAGGACATATTCCAATAAAGGAATGTACTCATTCCTAAAAGGAATTTACCTAAGATTCCTCTTGGCTTAGGAATTTTCAAGTGTATTTCAAGTAAGAAACTTCTTTTCAGGCTCCCTCTTAAGTATATACCTACAATAGCTCCTCATGTGGAGATCATAGAACAACCAGTTGCTTGAAGTCCTTCCTTTGATGTCATGAATTTATTCGTCATTATGGAATCTTCATATTTTGGGACTTATTCATAGGACACAGACCATCCATCACATTCATTCATGAGTCAGTCATGTCCTCATTCCTTTCATCAGAAATTGATTCATCAATTTTTCCATCTGGAATTTCTTCATGTATGTTGCTTTCTTCATGCCATATTTTCAGAAGGATCTTACATCCTTCTATATGGGGTTCCTGGAAGTCATCCACAGATCTTCCCTTTGGCAGTCCTACATAAGTGCATCCAAATATTAGTTCAAAAATAAAAAAAGAACACTTAAATCAAAATTACCTTTGTGATCGTCTCTTATCATGACATCTTCCTGTAGGTATCAACATCCTGCATGCATGTTGACACATCTCCTAAAGATATCCCTTGCCAAGGGTCTCCATATTTTTCCAATTCTCATCAAATTCTTCACATATTTTTGGGAGATATTCTAGTCAACTCTTATTGGTCTTGGATGTTGAATGACTTCTATATTTGTTGCATATTTTATGATCTCTTCCTTTCTTTTTGCACACTTCATTCCCCAGAGCTACCAATAAGAGTTTCTTAATTGTAGTCAGCTTCTTTGATCATGTTTCCCAAGATGGAACTAGTGATCCATATTTTCTATAACCATATGTCATGACTTTCATAATAATCTATGATACATACCTCATCTTTCCTTTGGCTCATCTAGACTTCCTGTAGTGACTTCCTTTGAATGAACGACTTTTATCCCGATTCACTATTATGTCATCATACCATCATCCCTTGAATCCCACGAGTTGGAATTCCTAATGAAACACTTGCTTTCTTTTTAGATCGATGAATCCTCTTATAAGGATTCCATCGGAGAAACTTGGGGATCTTTCATATCCTCACCCATCATATGTTTCCTTATTGACTATTTTATGATGATCCTAGTTGATGATGACCTCTACTTCTTTCTGCAAGTATCACTTGATAATTCAATAAGGTTTACAAGAGCCCTTATTTTTTGTAATGAATAGAATACATTCCAGACATTATTTTTGCTTCTCATGTCAATTTATCTTACTTCTAATGATGCTATAATTTGATGCATCATATCTTATTTACATTTCATCCTATCTATAAATTGCAAGTGGAAAGTACCTTTTAGTGAAGAAGATCATCTCAGTCATAATAGAGATCTTTTACTTCTTCTTTCTTAAGCTTCTTTGTCTCAGGTTCTTTCACTTCCTCAGTAATATGGGTTTCTTCCCTATCCCCTTTGTCCTTATTACGTTTAGGAAAATCTCTTCTATAGTTCCCAAGTTCCTTACATCCATAACATCTTACCTTAGCCATGTTCTTCCTTTTCTTTTGAGGAAAAAACTTCCCAAATTTCACTTTCCTTCTTACCATTGTAACATATGCTTGATTCTCCTCATTTGGTCCAACATCAACCTTTTCTTTCAGTCAGGTTTCTTCGATCTTATAAAGTGACCATAGATATTGAAATTGAGTACCCTCTTTCTTCCCATATAAAATTTAAGTGAAGTTACTCCATTCTTCTAGTAGAGCATTCAGTACCACTGTGGTCATCTCTCTATCAGACATGACTTCTCCTAGCTCTTGTAGTTGATCTCAAATTTATTATATCCTCATGAATTATGAGGTTATTCCATATCCCATGGACATATTTAGTTTGTGGATTTATTTCCTTAATGAGATTACTTCTCCTGCAGTACTTACAGAAAAGAAAAAAAATAAAAAAAACTCTACCAATTTGTCATATATAGCTTTTGCATTCTCCAACTTCCATACATATGGGATAAGGGAGTCTTCTATATATTCTATAAGAATCCTCTAGGCTCTCACTTCTCCCTTCATGAATCTAGCATGTGCTTGAGTATCTTCCTCTGGAGGTTGGGTTATCGATCCCTTGATGTGATCCATGACCTCATCCTCAATAATATTAGGTTTGTCCTTTTCTTCCATGCAAGGAAATTTTTAGGCCCAACAAATTTATTGGCTTTCCTTGCAAAAAGACATTTTGTTATTATCAGATATAGTCATAGAATTACTTGATAAATCGATTCATTCTTCCTCCTTTATCTTGATGTTGATAGAGCATTTTATTCTTGAGATATTGATGAGAGAGAGCTTGATTCATGATCCTTCTTTAATGTTTTGGTCTTCCTTATTTCTTGGGGATGGTTTCAAGACTCTTGTCGGTGTAGATTTCTTCAATCTAGGGTTTTGAAGATCTTGACCTTGGTAGCCTTTGAATATGCTATGATCCTTCTTGATTTAATTCCCCTTCTTGACATTATCACCTAAGCTCTAATACAACGTTGACAAATCTAGCGCATGGATAGTTAAAATATTTCTCTGCTTGATAATTACTTATGCTATACTTTTATTTCTTACATTATATTATTTTCTTCATTATGTTATTATTGTGTTGTTTCCATCAAGATAATTACCAATATGGATAATAAAATCATGTGACATCGTATGTGGTCTTGTCAGCCACGGCCAAAGCCTCTCAATTCTTGAGAGGAAAGCCTGATCAAAATTCTTCTTCTAGATCTTCAATTAATGAGTACCGAGTCCATGAAAATACCCTTGAATATAGTATCGTCCCGAGAACCTTGTCACTAACCTTGATTCTCTACCACTTCCCTTCCTCGACTTTCTTCTTCATCTCGAACTACTCCTCATGGGTTCCTGTAGAGAAACTCAGTCTCTATCCTTCACACTACTTCTTCTCAGCTTCCCCTAGACAATCTCAGTCTCCAGTGTCTAGCTTGGTCACCTAGAACAAGTACCCTACTCTCTCTTGATTCCTCTTGCCTATCTACCAAGAAGATCGAGAAATCATGTACCTAATATGATGAGGAGAATCCTATGGAACTTGAGATCAAACAAATTTCACCATGCCCAGTAACAAGACTTGTATGCATTCCACAAACCAATTATCCAAGTTTGTCTGGCATGATCAAGGAGGACTTTTTGAGTGGTCGAAATCAAGAAATGGGCCAATACCACTAGGATTACATCGAGCATTGGTTCCAAATCACAATAGAGAAAAGTAGCATTGTCATCTTCAAATACTCTTTCTATCACATCTTTTAAAACTACTGATTTTTCATGCTCATGTACCTTCTAAAGCTTATAAGTTAAATTTGGGCATGAATATATTTTTGTAACTACTCTGCACATGGCTTCATTGGAAGTTATCTTGCACTTAAAGGAGGATGCATTTTATTCGATGTAGTAGAAAATTTAGTATTGCAATAAATAACTAAATGAAAATAGTAAAGAAAAAAATAAGTCCTCTTCTAAAAACTAGCTTGTCTATTGCAATTGGACAGGGACTTTGCTTGAAAACTAGGTAACTGGTGGGCAAGGTTCCCAATAAAGTTTTTTAATTTGTATGAGTTGTTCAAATCATGTATCTTTCAAGTGATCATGTTTATAATCGAGTTGGTTGATGTGGGATCCCTGAAGCCCCACTTGCCAACAAACCTTCTCCCATCAACATCAGCACATCTCGGATCAAGGTTAGGGTAAGATAAGGTAACTAGGAGCTTGCATGCCTTAATGATAGCCTTCCTTGCCATCTACTATGGAAATACATAAATGTTTGTTAGTGGATGAATTTTCCAGTCCATTCGATTTTGAAAAATCCATTCATGGCTAGTACAACGTACCTACTGCATTGATTCCCATTGACACCAAAGGTGGGATATGTCGCATTGGTTAACGACATCTTCAATGGTTGGTAATCCAATGATTCTCTCTAATGTTTGACACCGACACCATTTATTCACATACGCAATATTGCACATGGGTGTGTAGTGGTTGAATACTAGATGGGTTTTTGATCTCAACAAATATTTGCAGTAGTTTGGATATTTGTATCAACATTTCCATTTTCATTTCGAGTAGTATATTCATTTCAGTAAAGGCTTCCATATAGCATCTTGGCCATTCATTTTGAGTAGCAATCACCTATCCTCAGTTGTTAAGGGGACATACAACTACTTAGGCATCGAGGAGAAGTGGACATTCAGTTCATCCTTTAGCCCTTTAGTTCATCCTTCAGTCGTTCAACTCATCCTTAATCCTTCTTCAACAAACCAAATCAACAATCAACAATTAGCTCCAGCCATTCCATCCTCCACTTCATCCTACATCACCAAGCACATCAACAATAAAGGTAAAACTTGAGGTAAAATTTGGATTAAGATTCTCTAATTCATTAGAAGGTTTAAGAAACTTAATGATTAACCACTTCTCATTCCATGCATTTCATCTTTCATAAATAATTATCCTTCTATTTTCCTTCCATTCATCACTCATAATAAAAATACTTATACTCTGATTACAAGACCATGTTAAAAGCAAATCCTTATGCTATATTAATAAAGGTAGTCTCTAGAGTGCCTTTTCCTAGCATTCTATTCAGAGGATGAAGTCATTACTTCCATGAAATGATAAAGGAAACCACATATAAGCATTGGCCTTGTGATGACACAGTATGCACACACCCGTCCACATACTTACCATATCCATCACCATCTCATTTCATCCATCATCTATTCCTCATCCATCCCTTTCTTCTCCCCAATTTGTATTGCTCAGTAAAATAGTATGATATGTTAAATGTGAAGAGTGCTGCTCCACAAGAACAAGGACCTAAAAATATTCACTTATTTTTGCTCCATAAGAACCAACACCTCCAAATATTCAAGAAGTGTTTCTACCCAAGAACAGAAACCTCCAAATATTAAAGCAATCTTGTCCCACAAGAACCATCACCTCTAAATATTTAAGCAATGTTGTTCCACAGAACCAACATCTACAAAACAATGTCAAGGATATGTAAATGAGAAAGGGGTTTTCTCGCATGAGGACATGAAAATCCATTGTCATGGGGGGATGTTGGGCCTCAAATATGCCCATTTTTTCCGCGTACAATACCACTATTCATAACCTAAATTCCTATATTTTTAACTCATTTCACACCATACTTCCACAACTTGCCACTAATTCATATCTTACACTTCGTGGTTGATTTTCATTAGTTTTCCTAACTTTTCAATGATTAGATATGATTTTTCTATTATTTTCTAATGATGGTTTTTCCAATTTCATTTACTATAGGGATCCATTGCCGGAATTCTTCATAATTCAATTAAACTAGTTATTACATGTTAAGTACAACATTCCTGTAGATTAAAATCTCATCTTGTGATCAAATGAAGAAGAATATTAGGATTCAGAGACATTGGGTTTCTTCGAAGTACCCTCATGGAGGTAACCCAGAAACTATTTGCCAAAATTTGTCATCATGAAGAAGTTATTGTTAGGACAACTTTTAAGTACATAATTAAGGCAAGAATTTCGAAGTTAAGTGCATAATCGAAGGGTTTGATGGTTTCAGTTCCGCCATAGTTTCGGGTCAGCCATGGGTTCCATATATTTCAGGTTGAAGATTTATTTGGTTTTTTTTAAAGCTATATGGAGCTGTAATCAGATATCTCATATCTCAATCATGTTATGCATGGATCATGAGATTTCCCAAGATAATTTTGCCATAACCAATTCCAAAAACATCATTTGAATTGTATTTTTGTACTTTTGTTGGAATTTGGCTAAGATCAGATCCTTGAGTTTGGGATCTCAGATTGTGAAAGCATAGTATATATATGGAGAGTTACATAGAGGAGTGTTACACACAAGAGTTTTAGGTTACACATAGAGGATCTACGTAGGAGAGGAAGCACAACTATAAGGTTGTTGTATGTTAAGCTTTTGTTTTTGGATGAATAAAGGATGATGAGATTATTGTAGCTTTGGTGTCCATTTTGTGAATTGAGCTTTGACTTGTAGCACATGGAAAGGAAAAGGCCACCTGAACCCTTCATGTTTGTAAGGTTAAGATAGATAATGTAAGTGTGAATTTTAGTGTTTATTTCCTTTTTATATTTAATTTTTTGAAAATGGTTTGAATTAAATTTAATTTCTTTATTAATTTACTTCTGCATTCTAGATTATGTAATTTCTTTCTGATTTATGGTGTGAACCTAGGGATGGTAGTTTATTTGAATTTGAATATAGAATTAACTAAATTAGTTGATTTAATTCTCATTACTTTCATTGGTAACTTTCAAAAATTTTGCATTTAATTTCATACTTAAGTTGTTTCTCTGTTTTCATATATTTGGATTAAAGATAACAAGTGCATTGTTGCTAAGTCTTTGCAATCCATGGAGCATTTTTATGACCATACTCCGTACATGATTAACTCCATGATTACACTTTCAAATTCATGAATGTTTGTAGGGAACGGGTCCCATAGGGTCACTTTTGGGGTTAAAAGCCCAAGTTTTGGGGCATAAAGCCCATGTTTTTGTATAAAAAGTGTAAAGTCTCCACATTTTGTGGTCACGGAGCATGAAGATGTGAAGTTTCATAAAGGGTTTTCGCCCTTAGTTTATTTAAGTCATGTCGGATTTAGGAGATATACCCATGGTCAGCGGACCATGGGATTGTATAAAAGGGGAAGTCTAAGAAGAGTCTAAGGCAATTTATTCTTCATATGTTTTGAGTCATTGATGAATGTAAGGGGTATGTTAGAGCTAAGAGCAACGAGTCTTAGCGTCGGAAAGAGGCTTTGCAACTATGTGCACAAAGACCTAGGGTAGAAGTCCGCAACTGAGTGCGTGAACCCTTGCAGCTATGTGCGCAAGGCAGTCAGAGTTTGTAAAGAAGATCTAAAACATCAATAAAGAGAACTATTCTCAAATTATCTATGTATGATCTAATTTACTTCTAATATAAATTCATATGATTATATTATGATGAATACTGGGTTTATGCTTTGATGTTAGAAAATTATATATTACAAAGTAATGGAACACATAAAATATATTGCAGAAATACAAACATAGAAAACACATAAAATAAGAGACACAAATATACATGGTTCACCCAATTTGGGCTACGTCCATGGAGAAATAGCAAGTCCTTCCTTTTACATTATCTAGCAAACTAAAGAGATACAACCTACAACAAATCCACTGTAATTCCCTCTTCGCTCTCACACAATATCCTCTCTCTTTCTCACTCAGAATATAGATCTACATAGACACAATACAATTCCCTCATATATAGCGATGGGTTGCCTTCTAGGGAAAAAAATCCTAAATTAAACATAACTTCTACCATTAGATATATGCCTAATGAATGGCCCAGATTGACTACGAAATTACAACATTTTACAAGGGAATTTTACATCTATTTTTAGCTTCGGGGGCACTGCCCCCGATCCCCCACCACAAGGGAGCTCCCAGAGATCGCAGCCCCCCCTAGACCCCCCTTGCAATGTACATTTTACGGGTGGTTTTGCCACCACATTACAAACTGGGGTCCAATGTGGCGATACCTTTAAATGAAGAAGATAATCAGGCTACACACCGAACAATCTCCCACTTGGAGACTAATTATAGCAACTCCACAGTTGCTTCATTTGCTGGACAATGACTCCACTTTGGACTTGGTTGTTTCTCATCTTCTTCATCATACTTGAAGACCAATTGAAACTAAGCAGAATCTCAGTTTCTCCCCGGTTACAACTTTTCTTAACATATCTGCAGGATTTTGGCTAGTGTGTATCTTTTCTAGCTTCAACTATCCATCTTCCAATGCTAACCGTATGAAATGGTACTTCAGTTGTATATGTTTAGTCTTGGAATGAAATGCAAAGTTATTTGCAAGATGTATGGCACTATGGCTGTCACTGTATAATCTTCCCAACTCCTGCTTCTGACCCAATTCATCCAAAAACCTTTGTAACCAAATCATTTCTTTACTAGCCTCTGTACCGGAAACATACTCTACATCCGTTGTTGAGAGTGCAACAACACTTTGAAGTTTTGAGACCCAATTGATAGTTGTTCCACCCACAGTAAACACATACCCTATGGTGCTCCTCCTGTTATCTCTATCACCCGCCATATCTGCATTAACATATCCCTGTAGAGCAATTTTTAAACCACCAAAGCATAATGCTGGATTTGTGGTACCTCTCAAATACTTGAGAATCCACTTCACTGCATCAAATGTTCTTTTCTTGGATTGTTCATGTACTTGCTTACAACTCCCATTGCATGTGCAATATCAGGCCTTATGCAGACCATTGCATACATTAAGCTTCCAAATGCTGATGCATATGGAACTTTAGACATATAATCCATTTCTTTCTAAGTCTTAGGACACATTTCCTTACTTAGTTTGAAATGGATAGCCAAAGGTATACTAATTGGTTTTACATGCTGCATATTAAACCTTTTCAACACCTTTTGTATGTAATCACTCTGAGACAACGTTAATTTGTGATTCTTCCTGTCTCTAGTTATTCTCTTACCAACGATTTATTTTACAGCACCCAAATCCTTCATTGCAAATGATCTTGCCAATTTTCTTTTGAGCACATTTATTTCCTGCATGTTAGAAACTACAATAAGCATGTCATCTACATACAATAACAATATAATATAGCTGCCATCATTTTTCTTTTTGAGATAAACATAATGATCAGAGTGACATCTAGTATAACCTTATTTAGACATAAACTTGTCAAATTTTAGATACCACTGCCTTGGAGACTGTTTTAAGCCATATAAGCTCTTCTTCAACCTACACACTAGTTTCTCCTTCCCTTTTACCTCATATTCTTGGGGCTGTTGCGTATATATCTCATCCTCCAAATCCCCATGGAGAAAGTTTGTCTTTACATCTAACTATTCAAGATGAAATCCTCAGCTACTACTAGACTTAAGATAGTTTTGATTGAAGTCATTTTAACAACAGGAGAAAATATCTCATCAAAGTCTATATCCTTTTTTTGTGCAAACCCCTTCACCATAGGTCTAGCTTTATGCCTTTTTCTACCTCCATATTCTTCCTTCAACCTGTAAACCCATTTATTCTACAATGTTGTTTTACCTGTAGGCAAGCTGACTAAGTCCCAATTCTAGTTATGTGCTAAGGAGTCCATCTCTTCTTTCATGCTTTGCTCCCAATTCTTCCTGGTTTCTACTTGCATTGCTTCTTCATAACATTTTGGTTCACCAGAATCAATCAACAATACATAATATAATGAAGGAGAGTATCATTCAGTGGGTCTACTTATCCTGGTAGATCTTCTAACACAACTTTCAGGCATTTGAGGTGCTTGTTGTTGTTGTGGTTGATGTTGTTGTTCTGGTTGTTGAGCATTATGATTTTAAGGGACCATCACTTTTCTGTGATCTCATCAAGCACTGTGTATTCTCTGTTTTCTTTTTCCTATTTCCTTTCTTGCAACTGATCCTTATACAAAACATTTCCATCAAATATGACATCTCTGCTCCTAATGGTTTTGTGTCTTTCATAATCATAAAAGCGATAACCAAAATCATTAACATCGTAACCAATAAAGGTACATTTCTTTGATTTTGCCTCAAGATTTTTTCGATTTTCTTTATTAATGTTGACAAAGGCTTCACAACCAAAAGCCTTTAAAAATGAGTAGTTTACCTTTTTACCTATCCATGCCTCCTCTAGAATAGCACCATCCAAGGAACTTGAAGGCCCTCTGTTTATTAGATAAACACCAGTATCTACAACATCTTCCCAAACTTGTAAAGGCAATCCTGTATGCAATCTCATGCACCTCACACACTCCATGATTGTCCTATTCATCCTTTCTGAGACACCATTTCCTTGTGGTGTTCTTGGAACCATCTTCTCTCTATGAATTCCATTCCTTGAACAGTAGCTATCAAACTCTTTGCTACAATATTCACCTCCATTGTCTGATCTAAGACACATCAACCTTTTTCCTGTCTCATTTTCAGCCAAAGATTTCCATTTCTTAAAAGTATCAAATAGATCATATTTATTTCGAATACAATAAATCTATGTTTTTCTGGTTTCATCATTAATAAAAGTAACATAATAACGAGAGCGACCTAGAGATGATACCTGACCAGGTCCCCATACATTTGTATGCACAAGATCTAATTTTTCGCTCTTCTTTTCTTTCCCATCTCTGAGGAATATGACTCTCTTCTATTTTCCGTAAACACAATTCTCACAGAATTTTAAATCAACATGCTTCAAACCTAGCAACAAATTTCTGGAGTGAAGAATCTGCATCCCCTTCTCATTCATGTGCCCACGCCTATGATGCCACAATGCCATATCTTCTCTTTTAGAGGTTAAAGCATTAACAAAGTTAGAAATACCATTGCATAAATACAATGTACCAACCTTTTCTCCTTTTTCTACTACCAGGGCTCATTTAATAACCTTCCTGGTTTTATCTGTAAAAGTAGTTACACAACCTTCACCTCCCAATTGCCCTATTGAAATTAGATTTTTCTTCATATCTGGAACATGCCTTACCTCCTTCAATAGCCATTCATTTCCATTATGCTGTTTTATGAAAGTTGTACCCATTCCAATGATTTTACAGGGTTTATCATCACCCAATCGAAACTGTCCAAAATCTCCTTGAACATAATCATGAAAATGCTTCCTATCAAGTGTGGCATGGAATGTGGCCGATGAAGCTACCACCTAGGCATCAATAATATTTTATAATGAAACAATCAAAGCATCTTGCAACACATCACTTGTCACATTGGCTTCATGATTGGTTTCTTGTTGCACATCTCCTTCTTTTCCCTTTTGAGACTTGCAGTCTTTCTTCAGGTGTCCTTTCTTTCCGCATTTCTAGCACACTATCCCCGATCTAGAATTGGATCTACCTTTCCTTGAATTATTACGATATCTTAGGCTCTTTCCTTTTTCCATTTTCCTTCCCCTAGTCTCTGCAGTCAAAGCATTACCTGATGTCTCGCTGGAGCTTTTCTGTTGAATTTCCTCGCTAAGCATTTCACCAACAACATCATCAAACTTTAAAATAGTAGATCTAGAGACAAAGTTACTAATCGCCATAACTAAACCACTCCAACTTTCTGGCAATGAGCACATAAATATCAAAGCCCTAACTCCATCATTAAAAGTTACCCCTATAGAACTTAGCTGACTGGTAATTGTATTAAATTCATTTAAATGAACAACAACAGATCCACCTTTTAACATCTTCACATTAAATAAATGCTTCATAAGAAATACCTTCTTTGAGGCTAATGGTTTCATATGTAGTTTGGTGAATGCTGACATTAAACCCTCTGTTGTCATTTTCTTTGAAATATTAAAGGCTACCGATGCCACTAGGCATAGTCATATTGTTCCAAGTACCTTTCTATCGAGAATATCCTATTCTATCTCTATTATACTCGTCGGCTTCTCTATCTTTCTGCTCAATGGTAGGTACAGATCTTTCTAGTACAGATAATATTCCATCTACATCTTCCATAGTTGGTAGTTTGGGCCATTAAATTTTTTTACCCTAAACCTACCATATTCCGCCATTGCTCCCACTCGAACCAAGAACCCTTCTCTCTTGTGAGTTTATCATCCAAATATACCTTTGGCTCTGATTCCAATTGTTAGAAAATTATATATTATAGAGAAATGGAACACATAAAATATATTGCAGATATACAAAAATAGAAAACACATAAAACAAGAGAGATACAGATATACATAGCCCAATTTGGGCTATGTCCACAAACAAATAGCCAGTCCTTCCTTTTATATTATCCATCAAAATGAGGAGATACAACCTACAATAGATCCACTGTAATTCCCTCTTCGCTCTCACAAAATCTCCTCTCTCTTTCTCACTCAAAATACAGATCTACATACACGCAATGTAATTCCCTCATATATAGTGAGGGATTTCATTCTAGGGAAAAAACACTAAAATAAACATAACTTCTACCGTCAGATCTCTGCCTAATGAACATCCTAGACTGGCTACGAAATTACAACATTTTACAAGGAAAGTTTACATATATTTTTAGCTTCGGAGGTAGTTCCCCTGATCCCCCACCAGGGAGGGGCTCCAAATAATCAACATCGCCCCCATGGACCCCCCTAGCGGTGAACATTTTACAGATGGTGTTTCCGCAACATTACGAACTAGGGTCCAATTCAGGGATACCTCTGAATAAAGAAGATAATCAAGCTCCACACCCAACAATGAATCCATATTATTTTCTTTGTTATATGAATGTGAGTAAGAGTATTTTTTTACATGAAGATCCTCTTAATGCATGTTGAAGTTATCAGATACTTAAGCTAATTTGGGTAAATACGAAATTAAGAGTAATTATAAAGGTGCATAAGTGTCTAATCCACTTATCTACGGTACACGAGGGATAGTCATAGACCTTCATAGAGGTCTAGAGGATGACTGAGAGGAGTATATCGATAAGCCCTAAAAGGCTGATCAACCTACGTGAAGGAAGGTTTAGGGTATCAAATGACATCACTACCATCTCTCGGTGCGGAAACTTGGTTCTTGCATCCCCCCATACTACCTAGGGCTAGTAGTGTAGGGATTTGCTTGGTTAATAAATTATGAACCTGGGTTAGGGCCCATCAAGCAAAAAAATGGTTCTGTTGTCGGGACCGGGATCTACATAAAGAGATGTGTGATGTTGCATCACTGGAATCCAACTAAGAAGGATATCAAAGACTGGTTGAATAAAAGGATCCATGAATTCATAGCGCAAGAAAATAGGAATCCACGATTGATGAAAGAATTGTGGTTGGATAGATATCTATACACTCAGATAAACAAAATCTTCTTATGTTCCTTCCCGGTCGAATTATACGAGTGGATCACAAAATTGGCAGATGGCCAAGGAATGTCGAGGCTTGATGGTCCAATAGTTTTGACCTCTGAGTTAGTGTGAATATTAGAAGCCTCTGAAGATAAGATCACACATGCTGTCGAACATTGGCTCGATCGTATCATAGGAGGATTTGTGATAGAGTTCACGATCGATACTTTGATTAGTTGCAGTAAAGCAGAGTGCCACTTCTTCAAGGGACAACGAGGTAAGTATTTAAGCTCTTTAAATACTTGGATTAAGATTCTCTTGTGTGAAAAGTGGGTTATGCAACTACCCTGATGTTTGGAGCTATGAAAAGTGGAAAGATGTTAAGGGATAGAGAGAAAATAAGCCCTAAATATAGCCCACTGATTGGACCTCCTCTAAGTGACAACGAGGAAGCTGCACAGGCTTTTCCACAGAGCGTTGTTCAATTGATAAAATAAGGGTTCCATTGAATACCCCATCTGTTAACACCCAGGTTGTTCCCTTTGACTCTAAGGGAATATGGCTGGGGTAACCACTAACCAATCTTTGGATTGCAGCTTCTAGCCAAGCTGTAATCAGAGAGGGCTCTCTCTTTATAATTTGTCTCTGTTTTGATGGTATTTTAGGCTAGATGTGAAGCTCAACTTTGGTTTAATTGTTTGGTTGGAAAGGTTCAGTCAAAACATGTATGCTCTTACCAGAATCTTGCATGACATTGGGCAATGGAGTCAGTGGTCCTTTGGTTTGGTGTGATGTTTTGATACTTGTAATGAAAGCTGCAGAGCAAGATAATTGTCTGAGGAATAATGCTTTGAAATTGAGTTTGGGTATGATATGTTCAGTATAAGAAAGGCAATTAAGGATCTTTCTATAAACTGATATGAAAAGAAAGCAATTATTACCTGGAAGCATTTAAGAATTTCTAGATAACATTCACAACATGGAACTAAATATAACATGAGCATTTAAGAATTCATGTTTGTTTTAATCCTGAAGAAAACATTTACAACAATATAAGATTGAGCACAGGGTGCGAAGAAACATATCCTGAACTATTCTTTTTCTTTATTGCTAGATATGATGGAAACATGAAAATGAAATAACATAGGGAAACATAACAGAGTTTAAAGAAAACATATCATTCCACCAGACAACACAGGGATTCTGCGACAGCACTTAGATTATCAACAAGACACCAGAGTTCCAGGAAATCACTGAGCTGAAATTGCTCTTTGTATTAAACTTTTCTGAAAGGTACAGAGTATACATGCCTCAGAGTAAAAATTCCCAACCCCTTATGCGTTACTAAGGGGAGTATATATACAAAATTTACATAGGAAAATATCTGAATGAAGAGTAAATGTTCCATAAATGCTCAACCAACTGCTGGAGTGCAGCCGCTGAGAGAGTAAATGCTGTAATCACTTTTAGTCCCTTAGCTGTCAGAAAATGGTCAGAGACTACTGACTTGGTGGCTCTTGGAGTTGGCTAAGGGTACACCGCCAAAATTTGCGCATTTCTTTATCTTTTGGCTAGCCCTCATAGTCTACATGCTGAGTCAGCATTCAGCTACTTTTAATGCTCACTTTATCTTTCTGTTTGTCTTGTATTGACCTGGAGCTGGCAGTGACCGAACAGCTGGAGCTACCGTGGAAGAATTTGAAGCATTGCTTGCCACCAGTCTTGCTTAGGCATCTGATGCCTCCTAATCTTTATTAAGGTCTCATCGGCCTCTGTATACCTATAAAAATTAGGAGGAGTCTCAAAAAGGTGGTTCACTTCATTTTCAATAAAGAATAGGCTTCCCAGTTTATCATATAAACTCTATCCTGAGGGAGGCCCTGTCTGTTCAGATGTACTGCTAGATGCAGTAATCTGATTCTCAATATATGTTGCCATTCTGTTGGCAAATTGATCCAGGGAGACTAATTTTCCTGCACCAGTTAGGAGGCTGGGAAGGCCTTTTGCTTGCAGTTTTTCCAACTTGACCTTGAATTCCTCCACATCTGCTGTGATCTCATAGCACTTCCTCTCCACAGCTTGTACATAATTCCTGAGAGTGAGCACTTTCTTGGCAGTGAGAACGGCTTCGGTTCTGTTGGGGATACCTATGGCTGCCAGTTCCTCCTGCTCCTGCCTGTTTAGGAAGTCTATTATTCTGTTGGCCTGTTCTGGTCTGTTTCCCAGCAGTGTTTTGGCCTTATTGATTTCTATATGTGCTTGGCCCAGCAATTCCATCTGCTGATGTATCGTTTTTATTGATTTCCATTGTTGGGTGATGGATTTTCCTATTTTGGCCCATAAGATCCTTTTTATTTCGGCCATGGTTGTTTCCAGATTCAATTCTTTTTCTAAGGCCTTTATCTTGTCCTTGAGGGCCTTTATTTCTCTGCCCTGCTCTACCACAGTTACCTTAGACTTGTCATATTTGGAATCCAGCTCTGCCAATTTCTCCTTGGCTTTCTTTATTTCATTGGCCTGGAGCTCCATCTCTTTGACAGCCTTGGTCAATTCCTCTATACTTGGATTGGCCTCTTGGGCTGCTGATGTGCCTGCTGCTTCTATTGTGGGGGCCACTGCTGCCCCTGATGTTGCTGCTGTTGTGGAAGTAGTTGGAGGAGCTTGGGAAGTAGATTCTCCCTGTTTGTCTTGTATTGCTCCTTCCAGCTCTTTCTCCAATTCACGGATCCTCTGATCCTGCTGCAATAAGAGGTCTAGCTGGTCCTCAGCCTGTTTTTGCTTTTGAAGCTCAACTGTTTGAGGGTGCTCGGTGGGTTGCAGCTTCAATCTCTTCCTCAATGCATTGAGATCATCATCCTTCTTCTTCATGAGGGCCTTTACACCTGTCGGATC
>APFE030484520.1:0-20260 GCA_000404065.3 Pinus taeda
ATACGTGTTTTCCTTGGAATTATCATCAGTTCTTGAGCAGGTATTGAGCAGCGGAGGCAGGCAAGCAGCGAAGGAGATTTGAGCCAGTGATTGATTCAGATCTGAGCTAGTATTGTGTGTAACAGAGGTGGAGATACTTGTGAGAAGTATTATGGTGTGTAATTTTACATGACTCAATCATTAATATACAGATAGTTTGGGTTTTTAGCGAGATGCTTTCCCCGGGATACATACTGTGTTAATGTGTGAATGCTCTTGATGTTTTATTGTTATTGATGCTGCTAGATTGATGATCAACGTAGAGGAGCTTATGTATTGTGTATGTTTTCCGCAATAGTACATGATCAGGATAATCTCTGTTGAATATGTGTTAAATTATTCAAAATTTCTACAGATCATGAACTACAAGAAATTCTCGACAAAGAAAACTCGGACTTGGAAGGATTCTTGATGCAACGAACCAAAGGAAGAATAGATTCATTGCCTCAAGAAGAATGCAACAGAATACAACAATTGTTTTTATGGAAAACTCAGGAAAAAGAACCGAGAAAAGGTAAAAACATTCACAAACAGGAGCACAGAGGAGTGAAAACAATGAAATCAACTCCCGGATTAGCTACTAGAAATCCAGAAAAGAAGAGAGGTAGGAAAAAACAAAATGAGCTCTTGATGGAGTGTGGAAAGCTAATGATAGATTCTGGTAAGATGAAAGATCTAACCAGTTACTCCTTTACAAATATTTAATCATGAAGTTCATATCTTGGAATATAACAGGTCTAGGTAGTAAAAGGAAACAAAGAATGATAAGTAACAGAATGAAAATAGCAACACCAGACATAATCTTCCTTCAAGAAACAAAATTCTCCATTCAGAAACCAAAACAAATACATAGCAAATGGCTTAACAGATTTGAGTTTCTAGAAGTTAAAGTAGAGAACACAGCTGGGAGCATTCTCACTCTATGGAATCCCCAAAAAGTCAGCATAACAGATGCAGAGGCATCGAGAAATTATTTATCAGTCATCATTCAACCAGTGAGGGTGTCAGACTCCTTCCTAGTTACAAATGTTTATGGTCGACAACGAATAGATGAGAAACTCAACTTTCTTGAATCCTTGGTAAATCTAAGAAGTAGACATGCAAAAATGCCTTGGGTTTTGGGAGGAGATTTTAAGATCATTAAATCTCTTTCGGGAAAAAAAAGAAAAAAGAAAAAAAAAAGGAGGTACCAAATTTCTAAGTAAAGTTTCAATAGCGTTCCAATCCTTCACAGATGACATGAATCTAGTTGACTCTGAAATGCACAAAAGCCTGTTTACATGGAATAACAAAAGAAGAGGTGAAGCCCAGGTCGTCTCCAAGTTAGATAGATTTTTTTTATCTCAAAGGAGATGATGCTCACAAATAAAGAAATAACTGTCAGAGTTCTCCCCTTTGGAGGCTCTGATCACTGGCCGATACAACTAGAAATAAAAGGGATTGATTTACCCATAAATAGACCCTTCAGATTTGAGAATATATGGCTTTCCCACCCAGATTTCATTAGCAACATTGAAAAATGGTGGTCCGAAGATCTGCAGATCCAGGGCACTAGAATGTTCCTCCTGCTAAAAATATTGAAGCACATTAAACTCCGACTCAAAGAATGGAACAAGAAGGATTTTGGCAACATTTTTGTAGATAAAAATTCATTGGAAATCAAAATGCAGGAACTAAACCAAGCATTAATCACAGAAGGTTTTGTTAAAGTCAAGAGTGAACAAGTTGATAAATACAATCTAGAATGGGAGAATTTATGCAAACAAGAGGAAATCTTCTGGAGACAAAAGTCTAGAATTCAATGGCTCCAAGAAGGGGAACGAAATACCAAATTTTTCCACAGATCCACTATGGCCAATAGAGTGCACAATAGAGTCTCTTCATTATTGAACAAGAATGGGGAGCTATAGAACACCCATAAGAATATCGAAGTTGTGCTAGTTCATCATTTCAAAGGCATCACAAAGGAAAGTAATCTAGACAGAGAACAAAGCATCAAGGAAATCACAAAAAATATCCCTCAGATGGTGTCTACGGAGGATAATTTTAACCTGAATAAACCAGTTACTGAAGAAGAAATTAGTGAGGTCATTAATGACATGCAGAATGGCAAAGCTCCAGGTCCAAATGGCTTTAATGTAGATTTTTTCAAGGCCTGTTGGAATGTTGTCAAACATGATATTCTGAATGTTGTAGAGGACTCCAGAAGAAGCAGGACCATTCTGAAAGCCCTCAACACATACTTCATCTCCCTGATCCCCAAACAGGAGTCAGCCCTGACTCCTGATAAGTTCAGACCCATTGCCTTATGCAATGTGGTGTATAAAATCATATCCAAGATTTTGGTCAACAGGCTCAAACCTCTTCTTCATTCTTTAATTTCATGGGAACAGTCTGGTTATGTGGAAGGAAGACAAATCCTAAACAACATTATTCAGGCCCACGAGGTTGTTCATTCGCTTACCAGTAAAAGGCAGGTCGGAATGATCATGCAACTAGATATTGTTAAAGCTTATGACAAGGTGAACTGGATGTACATCAAAAAGGTCCTTATTGCTTTTGGGTTTGATCACAACTGGGTCAAATGGGTTATGGCTCTGGTTAATTCTTCCAGCTTTTCTACTTTGGTGAATGGCTCGTCCTCAGAGATCTTTACTCCTTCTAGAGGACTCAAGCAGGGAGACCGACTCTCTCCTTTTCACTTTATCCTCATGATTTAAGGATTGGGCAGATCCATTAAACATGCTAAAATCTCAGGAATGATCAAGGGACTGCAATTAATAGAGAATGGTCAAGCAATGACTCACCAACAATTTGTGGATGACACCATGCTGCAGGGGATCCCCACAGTCAAAGAAGCTTCAACGTACAAACGAATCCTAAATGAATTTGTCTTGGCTACAGGTATGGAAGTCAATCTCTCCAAATCAAAGTTTTTTTTCTTTAATACTAACATTGCAATTCAGAGGACTATCTCCAGAATTTTGGGCTTTCAAAGGGATTCCCTCCCCTCAAAGTATTTGGGAATTCCCCTTACGGCTAAACCATTGCACAAAAGCATTTGGGAACCGATGCTCAACAAGATGCAAGACAAAGTCAAAAAATGGACTTTCAGATCTTTGAACCTTGCTAGCAGGTTGATTTTGACAAAGGCCGTTTTGCAATCTATCCCAGTTTTCTTTTTATCTGCCCTTCCATTTCCCAAAGGGGTCTTACAGCAATTTAGGAATATCCAGAGATATTTCCTTTGGGGCAAGGAGGAAACAAGGAAGAAATGGGCCCTTGTTTATTGGGACAAAATATGTAAACCCAAAAGTCACGGAGGTCTAGGCTTAGATGATCAGGAGATTCTAAGCAATGTTTTAGGTGCTAAGCTCTGGTGGAGGTGGGTTAAAGAACCAAAAGCTCAATGGGCGAAAACCTGGAAAAAGAAATATGCTAACTCCTGGCATACAAATGATCTTATAAGAATGCCGGGAAACATAAAAGGCTCTTATATCTGGAACCAAGCCTGGGCTAACACAAGCCTAGTTCAAAACAACAGCTTCTAGGAAATCAGAGAGGAAGATCTTGCTCTCTTCTGGGAAGACAAATGGAAACAAGAAACATTGCTGATAAGAGAGGACTTTATAAGCCTCAAACAAGAAACAGAGTCCCAAGGTTTAATAAAAGATAAAGATTTATGGAATCTTCCTCATGACTCGGGAAAGTGGAGAAAGTGGAAACATATAGAATGTAGAGAGGACAGTCCCAACAAAACAAAAGCAAAGGAACTCATGAATATATTGAAGCAAAGGAAGACCTTGGTAACAGATGTGCAGGATCAATTAAGATGGGGTCTCAATAAAGAAGGTTCCCTCAACATTAAGGAAGCAAAAAGACTACTCCTGAACCTCGATCCCTGTATCCCGGCGAAATCCTGGCAACAACTTTGGAGTCACCAAGGTTGGATGAAGATCAAGCTCTTTATGTGGTTAGTTTTTCACAAGAAAATATTAACTTAGGATAATATGAGGAAGAGGGGGGTTGTTGGACCTTCTAAATGTCAATTATGTGAAGCTCAAGAGGAGACAATGGAACATATTCTCAACAGTTGCACCTATACCACCTGGTTGTGGGATTCCTTTTACACCATTTTCCAACAGACAGACAGAGATAAGGGTAGCATCATTAATACCCTGAATAAGTGGAGTAAAAATTATTCGGAGTATGAGATCCTTAATCTAGCCTGGACCTTTACACCAAGTTTCATTATCTGGAACGTTTGGAAAGAAAGGAATAAAAGAATTTTCAAATATGAAAAAACTACTCCTCTTTGCCTGATGGATCTGATCTTAAAACATATGAAGGAGACAGTGTCCACCACTATGAGCACTTATCCTAAGAACCCTCCCACTCCGAGTGATTCGAAATCTCTCAAGCATCTGGGCATGCAGGAGATCATTTACAATGGTCTTAACAGAAAGGAAAGAGATTTAGACATGGAAAAGGAGATCTGGCAACCTCCACCGAAAGGTTATCTGAAATGCAATATTGATGGTGCTTCAAAAAGCAACCCTGGTACAACAGGTTATGGAGGGGTGTTAAGAGATGAAGAAGGAAATATAATCTTTACTTTCCACTGCCATTTAGGCAGATCCACCAATAAAATGGCTGAATTAATGGCCTTGGAGCAATGTCTAGAGCTTCTTATACAAAATCACAGCTCAAATGTCATTATCGAAGCTGACTCAGATATCTCTATCAAGGTGGTGAATAGAATCAGTTATGGAAAAGCGCCAGAAAAGGTCTCAAAACACTGGAGACTATTACAAGTGTACCAAAGAATTCAAAAATATCTCCTGAGTCTCAGAACTGTTAGCTTCAATCATGTTCGCCGGAAAGCCAGTAAACTAGCAGATTTACTGGCCAACCAAGGAGTGATCAATTCAGAAAGCAGGATTGAAATGGAGTGGATGGAGGAACCGCAGAGCAGATTAAAGGCTCTCTGCAATGAATGGGCGATAGAGGACAAAGAATTTTTTAGCTATTGGGCAAGTAGAGAAGGCACAGAATGAAGCACAATATGCAGATTCAAACACAGTTCCGTGATTGGTACCTTAAAGAAGGTAAAACTCTGATTGGTTACATTAGCCTCTGGGGTAAGTTAACCAGTCTCGTTTTCCTGTATATTGCTATACAAGGTTTTTATGTTCAGTCAATGACCGCGTCAGTCGAAAGTCCTGAAGTAAGATATCGGGGGAAGAACGGGTGGATCCTCCCGGCGACGAAATTTCACATGTTTTTCTATTTCAGGCTGGGGATCCAGGCTTTAAAGCGGTTTCCAGGCGATCACAATGATTTTAAATGGTAAGTGGTTTGGGTGCTTTGAGAGCGATTCCACTAGGCTCTCGACACGTAGCAAGGGCAAGGTACGTTTTACCACCCTCCATCGTGTCGTAAAGCTTGAGCATATTCGCTTTCCGATATTTCTCTGTGTCGTTCGTTTGCGTAGCTGGATTCAACAGTCCGATTTAGTTGTGCAATTTTGTGGGGCCACTTGTAGGTTCAATATTTGTAAGTCTATGTTGAAGATACAGTGGAGTTCGACGGGGAGTTTTCGGTTAACTGAGAGCACCATTTGTGAGAATAGATGATCCTTTAGTTAGTTTGGATGGTTATATTCATGGCCGAATAGCCTGGATATCTCTGGAGTCCATGATCTAGTATTATGGATTGTATATATTGTAATACTTCTCTTGGTTGATGGAAATAGAAGGATATTCACTTGCTTTAGCAAAAAAAAAAAAAAAAAAGATGATAAATTATCATTGTTCCATATTGTAATTTATAAGAATTGGTTTGGGGTGGTAGATCGGGGAGGGTGTAATCACCTCTTTTAAAGAACTTCTTATTTAACCCAATCTCCAAGGTCTATTATGAATACGAGGTTATGAAAAAATCTCATTTTTTGAAAGTTTGTGGAATTTAATCCTGGCACCATCATTGTGATCAACTCATGGAGAGCTTTCTGACGACATACATTTTATCTCAATCTGAGTCATTGATAAAAAGCTATGCTCATTAGAAGTTTGACCTATTCAAAGAAGTCATGTCCTCTCAAGGGTGCCACATGGCACCCACATGGCCTTCGCCAGGCCACGATGGCACAACCACATCTTCCATGAGTCGTCCACAAGCACTTATGTTGTTAGGTCGGATCCACGTCACATTGGAGTGGTTGCTTCCAAATGTACTTGTCGCCTAACTCCTTAACCACACTGTTGGTAACATGGTGCCTCCCCATGGTGGTTTCAGACTTGGGAAGGGGGGGCACAATTAATCTCCAACATTGATTAAAGTTGGGTGGATTTGCACCAATCCCATCTGCAACCCCAACCTTTTCATTAAACATCGAGCATGAGGGAGGGCCTGTGATAGCTCTCGACCGTCGATTCAATGCTTGACAATTGTCTACAAGGTATAACAAGCGCCTTAGGACTCAGCAATGAGTGGTGGTCAATGGTAGGGCTCCATGCTAGAACAACGATGAGATTTGTCGCTCTATCATTGGCATGCTCGTGATCATGGTTTCATAAGACGCCACAAAACTTGATGGAGGGAAATGACATGGTTCCATGCTAGAACATGCTTGGATTGACTAGCATCATCATCGACATCACCCACATTCAACATTAATTAATGTAAGAAGCACAACGATAGTGGTATCCCAGTGGCAGGGTTCCATAGTGGGAACCATGGTTGGATCGACCCAACCTTCCATCTACTATTCCATTTATAAATTAACCAACACACGAAGCTGGATGATGGTAACGGTCTCTGGGTGGATAGAGTTCCAAAGTCGGAACCATGGATGGATCATCCAAGTCCTTTTCGCCTGCCCATCAACAAGATCGTGAAGCACTAAGGATCTCGACAATGCTAGTGGTATGACCTCACGGTGCTACAAGCCAGAACCTTGGCCAAATCGACTAACTCTTCATTAGCTTCCTTAGTACATGGTTTGATAAAGTGTCAAGGGTCTTGGTAGTGGCAATGGCTTGACGATAAGATCCCACTGTTGCAACCTTGGTCAAATTAGCTTGCTCTTTGTCGTCTTCCCAGTTATGGTTTAAAAAAGCATCAAGGGTCTTGATAATGGAGTTGGCTTGATGACATGGTTCCACTACTGGAATCATAGTCAAATTTCCCTACTCTTTATCACTCACTTATTACAAAGCATCAAGGCACAAGGTGTTTGCAGTGAGCAGTAGCCAATCTCCCCATCACAATGCTCTATGGCATACTAGATTCCTTTCCTGGCAATAGAGAACATTATTGCCAAGACAAGATGCAGTTATAGGAAAACATGAAGGGAAACGGTTCTTGATTTATCCTTTGTCAATTTGATCTGAGAGGTCACGTTTAGCTTTACAACTCTATTACAGATTGGTTAAACATAATATGGGATTTTAATCGACCCATTAAGTAATAGGGGACACACCAAGTTACCCAACTGCTCTAGGAGAACTATAGTTATTGTTCCATTAAACATTTTGAGCTATGACTCATAGCCATTACTACATTGGAGGAAACACTGCATATAGTCTGATACGTTCATGATAATCACAACCTATATCAGCATTATCTAATCGATTATTAATTTCCTTAGCAAATCGAACAACGTAAAGAGTATGAGCATAATGAAGATATGTACCAATTCAGAAGTTAATAACTTTCATGATTATCCATGAACCCATTCCAAACATGTGCATTCATAAAACATTACAATTTATAACTCAACACAAGTTTCATTAAAACTATCTGAGTATGATAAGATGGTGAGTAACTAAAGGAGGGACTTCCACTCTCCACCCAACCATAGGCCAACTACACAAAAACTCTCTTGCATTTGACCACCCTCGAGCCACATCGAAAGTCTGAGGAAATGTTTCCTCGAGAATTTCACACCAAAGCTTGGTAGACACCCACAAGATGGAGTCCATTGTCTTAGTGGTTTAACAACTAACCTTTGGCAATAAGCACCATAGTGACTCACTTACTTCTATGATTTCAATAACAGGGATCCACCCAAGGTCAAAATGAGATATTGCTCAGTCTAGGAGATTGGGTACACTACTCAAGCAGTTTAACAATTGTCTTTTCATAGTAAGCATTGTAGGGCTTTGTAGTAGGTGGTTTAACAACTTTCCAACAAGCACCATAGTGGCTTGGGTGGCCCTGTCTAAGTGGTTTAACATCTATCGAACAAGCACCACAGTGATTTGGTCACCCACCGAACCTCCCATCACTACAAGTAAAAGTCCCTCTAGCGGAGGTTTTTGCGGAAGCCCCTAAAAATAGTCCAAAAATTTGTTTGTAGCAGAGGTCACTATTGGAGTTGGGTGAGAGGATGTTTTAGCAATTTTTTTTTAACGATGCGTCTATAATATCCAAAGCTACTAGTGTGCTACCTAATTATATGCACCGGTGCTTAATAGCATATGGTGCACTGTGGTAGAGCTATTTTTCATTAAAATCAATAAATAAATAATGGTTTGCTAAGTACATAATGTACACTGGTGCATATACTGCTCGATAGCACTGAAAAAGGGTTAAAAAAAAATAATAAATAAATAAATCAGTCGTAAAATTCATTTTGCCCAGTATGGTGTTATACCCTCATGACACCTTGATGCTAAACTCGTATATGAACACCTTGGTGCATAAACAATATGGTGCACCATTGTGGGGTTTTTAATTTAAAAATAGTGCTGTGCTTCTTATATTATACGCATCGGTGTCGTTAATTGAACTGAAGGACCTGATGTTTAATAAAAAAATGGTGCATCTTTGCAGGGTTATTTTTTATACAAATAAAAACAATGGTGCACTACGCATATAGGGTGCACCAATGCATATATTGTTCGATAGCACCGGACAAGGGTTAAATTAAAAAAAAGTTATGTCGATCGTAAAATTTATTTTCACCCTTTAAGTGATTTACTCACATAAAGCACTGGTGCTTTCCCTTTTTATTAAAGCCCTGATGTGTAAACACATGATGCACCATCGCAAGGTTTTTTATTTTAAAAACATTGGTGCACTACTCATATAATAAGCGACAGTGTCACTAGTAGAATTGTACGTCCTCATGCTTAATAGAAAATGATGCACCATTAAAGGGTTATTTCTTTTAAATAAAAAACAATGGTGCGCTAAGTAACTCTAAAGCACCAGTGTGGATACTACTTAATAACACCAGACTAGTGTTAAATTTAAAAAAATGTCGGTTGTCAAATTCATTTTCACCATTTTGGTGCTATACTCCCACGAAGCCTCGGTGTTATGACCTTTAACCGAACACCTTGGTGCGTGTACAACATGGTTCACTGTTACAAGGTTTTTAATTTAAATATAGCAGTATGCTAGGTGAAACCGAAGCACCGGTGTGTATACTACTCAATAGCACCAGACAAAGGTAAAATTTAAAAAATGTCGGTTGTAAAATTCATTATCACCATTTCAACGTTATTCTCCCATGAAGCACCGATGCTGTTACTATTTTGAAATGTCTTGATGTGTACATAACATGGTGCACCACGATAGGTTTTTTAATTTAAAAAATCGAGGTGCACTTCATAAATAATTTGCACCAAGGTGTTGGGTTCGAACGCATCGGAACATGGTAAAAACAAACAAACAAACAAACAAAATTATTAGCCATAAATTTCATTTTTGCCATTTGTAGTGCTGTAGAGATCTCAAGCATTGGTGTTGCTTTTGCCTCTGTGAAGCACCCTACCATCGACGCTTCCCTTGCTTTTCATCCTTCCATTCGTTGCTCATTGTGTTCCTTCTGAATTTTGTCAAACGGTGGTCAAACGATGGTCAAATTTGTTTTTTTCATTTACGTGGCAACCAAGCAAATGTCCAAGCAATGTCTATGTTTCTTGCTAACTTAATTTTTTAGTGGAGTAGAATTGAAAATTAGGTGAAAAAATGCATTTTTTATTTTTATTTTTTTCCTACATGGTGTGTTTGAAAGCTTCGGCTCACACCGCAAATCGGTGCATAAGATTAACACACAGCAATTTTTAATATTATTTGGTGTGTTTGGTAAATGGAAATGCATCAGGCCGTGAATTTCCACGACACACCACTTTAAAAATGATAATTTTTACGACGGTGCATCCGATAAAAGTGAATTCTTGGTGCATTTATTTTTACCAAACGCACCGCATAATATTAAAAAATTATAGCTCGGTGCATTCAGTAAGCTGAACGTTCTCGTGTGGTGTGTCGACGTAAAATTAATGCACCGATGCAAACTGTTATGTCGACGCATCGTATTAAAAAATAAAAATAACTAGTTTTATTATATGTATGTGAACTGAAAGTGGTGTGTCAAGTCGATGTACGCATTGTTTTCAACATTCCTTTTTTTGGCACACCGTGTACGTTACATTCCTGTTTTTTTGGTGCATCGAGGTTGTTTTTTTTTTAATTGAAAGCTATATGTCCATATTATAAACACATTTTTCATTTAATAAAAAAAATATGTTTTATGTATGAGGTTGATGTATTTTCTATGTCAATCATGCAGAGTCGTCAACTGAGACAAGAGCAACAACAATAGGAGCAAGGGGTCAACCAATACAATATGGTACGAGGCTGAGAAGTGAGGAGAGAGTGAGGGATTTGTACCCTCACCCAATTACCGCAGCGACCCAAGGCCTCTTGAGGAATGTAGACCTCCTTAAGTACTATGAGGAGGTTATATCATTGAAGGGGCACTCCAGTTTGTTGGCATAGTTGATCTGTCGGTGGGATGTCCACCGACAGGGTTTCTGTGTCGATTCCAGCATGTGGTACGAGCCTACTAGGGAGGACATTTATTTTATCACCAGCCTATCCAGGAGGGGAGGATTTCCCCAATTCCCTGATGTCCCCCATGGCGTTACAACTTAGAGTCAACTGATCTAATCTCAGAGATATGTTGGGGATCACGTAGTTTCCCCAACAGATTTTAAGGTGTCTGGTGGACAATTACGTATCACCTTTTGGTGTAGATTAGGTTAGGTGCCTTTCACTATTAGTGAGTATCATTGCACACTCTACTAGTGATGGGAAATGCATTAGTTTCCCTCTTTTGTTTATGTTGATTCTTTGGTGTAGAGGCCACGATGTATCATATGGTCTACCATTTTTTTGTGACTGTTTTGTATAGATTTAGATAGATGTCGTGCTATAATACATGGGAGTTAAAACTTCCCTTTTGATTCAAAGTTGTTTTGTTTATTTTTTGAGAGGTTACCGAAGACAAGTCCTACTTTTGACAGTCACCCTCCTACGTCGATCACTCAGGTACGGATGCACATGTGGGGCGAGATGATGGCCAAGAGCGGCCAGCCAGATTATTCAACTAGGAGTTCCATTGTCACACTGTGGCTACTGACCAGTGAGGCGGACCACATGTTCATCATGGTGTCGTGTGCTTACGCGGCGATGGATTGGTAACAATGTCCCAACATCCTCTTCACACATGATGAGCCAGCAGATGAGAGAGGTAATATTAGTGTTTTTTTTTTTTTTTAAATTAATATAGTTTCATTTTATTGTCTTAATTAATTAGAATAAAATTTATTCTAACACATTATTTAACTTGTTTTATTAAAATTTTTAATGAATTTGTCTAATTATTGTTGTGTACTATATATTTTATAGATATTTGCAAATTCGTTGTGGACAAATGCAGATGCGGAAATGGTCGAGGTAGTGGAGGGTAAGGGATGTCCTCGGATGCAAATAAATGTAGGCATGCGGCCCATACATAGGCCTGATATTAGATTGAGGATGGAGTTGGGCAACCGACACTTTAGACTTTTGGTTGAGGCAGGAGTTTGCCCTTCAATGGTTCGAGACATCAGAGAAAATCCTAGGCTCTTGGAGCCTTGGATGGACTGGTTGCACAATATGATGAGTCTTATGCGTCATATCGTTGAAGCTACCAAGTTTATATTGGCATTAAGGAGGGTTGTGTTATGAAACCAGCTCACAAAAAGATAGAAAAGATATATCAATGACTTAAAAATCAACCTCTTCGAAGGGGTAACTTCCTTTACATTACACAAAAGAAAAATTCTTAGATGATACAAATGACAAGACCTCATTTCTATATATACGAGTCTAAGGGGTCCCAATACAATCAGAGCCTACATAACAATAATATTGTAGGGGCACAACAATAACAATAGTGGGCTTCTATGGTGCATAATAATAACAACATGGGGACTATATGGGCACAATAATACAATAAGGGGTTACACTAGTAGTATAGGGACCTCACATGCCCCTCTCATTCAAAAAGTGTTGTCCTCAACGCTTGAGTAGTTCTGGATGCTTTTGTATAAAATTCTCATCCTCCCATGTGGAATCTTCCACGGGTAAGTTCTTCCACTTGATGAGATACTCTAAAATTGATCAATTCCGTAGATTTTTATTTCTTGTTTTTGTGACTGCTTCCAGTTCCAATATGATTTTTCCTTCCTCACCAAGTTCTGGCAATATTGTTTGAACTGGGATCTTCTCACCTATAACCTTCTTTAAGCATGAAACATGGAAAACTAGGTGCACTTGGGAAGATGCAGGAAGCTCCAATTTGTATGCCATAGTACCAATATTTTGTAACACCTTGTACGGACCATAATACTTTGGCGATAATTTATTATCCTCTTAGCTTGATTGAGGGGCATTTGTTTGTATGGTTGCAGTCGTAGAAATACCTAGTCACCTACAACAAAACTTCTTTTCGTGCGATGTTGATCTTCCTGTTGTTTCATTCTATTCCGCGCCAAAGTGAGGTTATCCTTTAAGAGTTTGAGAACTTGTTGTTGGTGCTCGACGCGGTATTCCACTACTTGAACCTTAGAATTTTGTTTTAAATATGATGTGATGGATGGTGGATGATATCCATAAAGTGCCATAAATGGGATCATTTTTGCTGCAATATGGAAGGAAGCGTTATACCACCATTCAGCCAGAGGCAACCACTTGGCCCATTGTGTCTCTTTATCAGATACAAAGCAACAAATATATCCTTCCAAACATTTGTTCACTATCTCAGTTTTCCCATCAGATTGAGGATGATAAGATGAACTATGAGCTAACTGAGTACCCAAGTATTCCACCTCTTATACTTCAAAGAAACATTTCGAGCTTTTTGCATATATTTGTTTCTCCTCCAATAGTTTGAGCAGCCTGTCAACATGTTGGACATGATCCTTCCAAGGCTTGTTGTAAATTAGTATATCATCAAAAAATACTAACACAATTTTCTAAGGAAGGGTTTGAAAATGGAATTCATCAAACCTTGAAATGTAGAAGGTGCATTGGTAAGGCCAAAATGCATGACCAAAAAGTCATAATGACCCTCATGAGTTCTAAATAGTGTTTTTGGATTGTCTTCAGTCTTCATTCTGATTTGATGATATCTTGAATGAAGATCCAACTTGGTGAAGTAATTTGCTCCATGTAATTCATCCAATAATTCATCAATGACGGGAATGGGAAATTTATCTTTAATAGTAAGCTTGTTGAGCTCCCTATAATCTAGAAACATGCGCCATGATCCATCCTTGTTGTGTACCAATACCATTGGAATAGAGAAAGAACTTTGACTAGGTTGAATTATACCAACCTCTAGCATTTCTGCAACCATATGTTCAATTTCACTATTTTTGGCATATGGATATCTGTAAGGCCTGATGTTTAGGGGAACACTTACTGGAATCAAATGAATAGCATGATCATGATCATGAATAGGTGTAGGCCTTTGGGAGTCTCAAATACCTTGGAATGATTGTCCAAAATGTTTTGGAGATCTGGAGAAATAGATGATTTCGATGTGGGAACCTCTATTGAACATAATTGTGCAATTACGCCCCATTGTTCTTTCTTTAAAATCTTTGTCATGCTGTTAGAGCTGATTATATTTCCCGGTTTCCATTCGATACCCCTTAATTATACTTCATTTCCTTCTCAAAAAAATTTCAAGAAAAGTTCTTGAAAAGTAAAAGCTATTGTACCCAAAGATTATAGCCATTGGACTCCGAGTACAAAATCTGCACCACCCATTGGAATGGAAAGCATTGGACTATTCAAGACATATTCTCCCATGGATAGCTTGATATTATGTCACTTTCCAAAGCAATTTATGGTTCCTCCATTTGGAACCATTACTTGACACTCTGGTGTTGGATATAGGAAGCAATTATATTCCTTGGCTATCTTACAATGAATAAAATTACGAGTACTACCCAAATCAATCAACATTATTACCTTTTTCTTCTTGATATGCCCTTTTATCTTGAGAGTTTGAGGAGTGGTAATTCCTATCAATCCATTACAAGATATGGCAGATTCATTTCTTCTTTCTCTGAGATTAGTTCCTGGTGTGTATCTTCTTATTTTGACATTTCCTGTTCCTTTTCTTGCTCCTCTTCCCCATCTATGTAAATTAATTTCATCTCAGCACCCTTATGACCTTTAATGTATTTTCTATCACAATTGTAACATAGCCCTTTTGCTCTTTTTTCTTCCAATTGTTGTGGTGTAAACCTTGTAGGTGGTGAAAGGCTAGGAGAAACAACACTTCCATCTTTATAGTTGTGAGTGGTAGGCTTCCTTTTTGCAATAATTTTGTTTTCCATTTTTTTGCCAACCTGAATGTCTTCTCTAATGAATCAGGTTCCCAAAGGCGAACCTCATGTTGAATGTTATCCTTTAAAGTCCCTATGAACACATCAATCTTATGGTTCTCTAGAATATCTTTTGCCCTTAATAAATTTCAATCTGATGCTCAGAGAGAGTTATGACGATTTTCCATAGTTCACCAGTTTGGTATGTAATTCGAGAGCCTGCAAAAACCCTAATTGTCTTGGACCATATCTCATAAAATATAGCAAAACAAGATCTGAAATTCGGGCCCAAGCTTCATCAAGATTTTGGCTCAAATGGGTTATAATTTCAGTCTGAACCTTCGTAGAATTTTTTTTTATAGTGAAATGCCACGATGACATGTTTGCGATGGAATTCTTTAGCTTGCAAAAACCCTAACTTCCTCAGATCATATCTCCGAAAATATAGTGAGACAAGATCTAAAATTTTGACCCAAGGTTCAAAACAATTTCAGCTCAAATGGGTTTTTTTAGCTTTTGAAACTTCGTAGAGAAAATTGTATATCGAAAATGTCACGATGACCTGTTTGGAGTAGCAAAACCCTAGAGTCCAAAGCTCTGATACCAAATGTTATGAAACCAACTCACAAAAAGATAGAAAAGATAGATCAACGACTTAAAATCAGAGTCTTTGACGAGGAAACCTAATTTACATTACAAAAATGAATAATTCTTGGATGATACAAATGACAAGACCTCCTTTCTATATATAGGAGTCTAAGGGGTCCTAATACAATAAGAGCTTACATAACAATAATATTGTATGGGCACAAAAATAACAATAGTGGGCTTCTATAGGGCATAATAATAACAACATGGGGACTATATTGGCACAATAATACAATAAAGGGGTTGCACTAATAATAATAAGGGGTTACACTAATAGTATAGGGACCTAACAGGTTGGCCATGCAACATATACACAATCTTCACCCAATACTATCCCATCAGATGATGATCAAGGTGGTGATCCTTCTGGTAGTACTCCACCTCCTCGGGATGGCCATGCAACAAATGCACAATCTTCACCCATACGTACTACCCCGTCATATGATGATAAGGATGGTGATCCTTCCAGTAGTACTCAACCTCCTCCTCATTCACCTCATGACCCACTGCCTCATGTTTCTCCTCAGAGAGCAGACCAACCACCTCATCCTCTACCTCATTCTTCGACTCTTGAGGTAGTCGACCATCCATCGTCTTCTGCTACAAACCGGGCCACCATTAGTACTATTGTATTAGATATTTGACTTATATATATATATATATATATATATATATATATATATATATATTTTTTTTTTTTTTTTTTCTTGTTGATGTACTTAATTTATATGTTGGTGTCGATGTCTATATTGTTAGGTCATGTTAGATATGTTCATTTAATGTGCTTGCAAATAAATGTGTATTGATAGCAGTTATTTAACATGAGATGTATATTTAAAGATGTGTGTGGTGATGATGTCAGCCAATGCTCGTGTTTTGTTAGATGTGATCACAATGATGATGTCTTGTTAGATGATTAGATTTGTGTGTTAGCTAATGACATTTATATGTGCTAGAGGTGTATATAATTAGATGATGTTAGCAAGTTTGAATGTGTCTTTTGGATGATGTTAGCAAATTTGAATGTCTTTTTGATGATGTTTATGTTTGTTAAATGGTTATCATCGTGATGTTTATTTTTATGAAATGTGATTTATTATAGATTATATATTGGTGAACTTATGTGAAATTACATGCAAAACAACCTACTTTAAATTAAAAAATGCAAAGACATTTTTATAAATTACAAAGTTTATTATGGTTGAAACTATAATTGTAAAATTAACATATATTTTTCCATTGCATAGATTGTTCATATATTCATTCTAACCAAAGCCTTATTCAAACAAGGGTTACGAAAAAAAATAAAAAATAAAAAATAAAAATGAATGTTTATAAAAGAATGTCTAAAAAATAGTCACTACAAAACAAAATCAATTTTACACACAATTAAATTGTACAAACCTCTAAACAAAACTACCTTTCTAGTCATAGCCAAACATAGAAGTCAAAAAGTTGTGACCTACACTTATAATACAAGAGTTAGACAATATCTAATTAATATTTGCAATTAATTTTCAAAACTTATATTGCAACATATAATCACTAAATAAAATTTTCAAAATATTTATAATAAAATTAAAATATATAATTGATTGGTCTATGAAATCAACTATAATTAAAAAAAATGTTCATAGAATATTAGATTATAAAAATAACATTACGAGAATTTAAATTTATAAATTAAAGTTTATTTATTGATAATAATTGATGATGAAGCATCATTAAAACATATATTATTAATTATAATTATCGTTAAAATATATATTTTTAGATTAATATGTATTTTTGAATTTACTTTTTTTTTTAAATATATATTTTTATATTAATGTGTATTTTTGAATTTAAAGTTTTTTTTTAATAAAATACCATCAATAAACTATTATCGATAATTTTATTTTAAAAATGTAAAAAATCTTTTAAGTTTATTTAGAACTTCCATCTATTCTTAAATTTAAAAAACTTAAATTATAATTTTTTTTTTTTTTTTTTATTTTTATTTTTTTAGTTAATTTAGATTTAATAACTTAAAAAAATATTTTAATAAAAATTAATTTATCACCAAAGTTGGGAGAGTTTCAAGCAATTTAAATTTAATATTTATAGCAACTTTTATCAATTTAAATTTAATATCTTACCAATTATATAGAATATCAAGAGACGAATAAAAAACAATATAATTAGTTTGGGACATTGTTAAATGTGATTACAATGATGATGCCTTGTTAAATTATTAGATTTGTGCGCTAACTAATGACGTTTAACAAAATGTCAACAATACGAATAAAAAACAATATAATTAGCATGAGATATTGTTAGATGTGATTATGATGCTGACGCCTTGTGTTATCACTTAAGAAGCAATTTCTAAATTGTTCACATCAGTTTGATTGTGAAGGTTGGGTGTTAGTCCAAGTTCAGTTTTTCCATGTTCAATGTAGTGTCTAAGCCTTAGGAATCTTGGTAGTATGGTTAAATAAAGGTCAATAGTCCGTTCTCATTCACCACTAGTCCCATAACTTACATAGATTCCCTGTATCAAACTTGTTTTAAAGGTTCTTATGTGTTATGAAACACTTTCAGTGTTTTCGTAGTGCATAACCTAGATTTTACACTGGCTGCGCTACGAAATCAGAGATTCGAGCGGATCCATAGCAAATCTTTCTCAGCTGTCATATCTATCAAAATCCGTTATGTTCGCATCATCGGTTGTCAGCTTATACACTTCGCCTATCATGTCCAACTGCTTATCTTCATCATTAGAGTCGTTAGGTACCTTGGTACGCTCGGGTTGCAAGTTTCAAGAAGTGCCAAGTATTCACAGTCATAATTATGATTGCATTCATGGCATGAGGAACAAATCAACAGATGTTAAATTTGAATTCCTTGAACGTCAACCGAGGCAGCTATCAAGCGAGGCAATATTCAAGCGAGGCAGTATTCAAGCAAGGCAGCTATCAAGCGAGGCAGTGATCAAAGGTTGAGACAGTGCCAATCTTTCAAATTTTCATTACGCTGGAGTCTCATGGAAGGGTCTACAGAAATAAAGGAGCACAGGTCAGACAAATGTTTGAGGAGCGAACCTGAAGTTTTAGACATTGTCTTGAAGAAAAGAGAAGTTGAGCGTGCATTCAAGCAAGTTGGATGTTGGAATTTTTGCGAGAAACTTCAAGGAGGTCATGCGCAAATCACCAAGGAATTTGCCTTGAATTTCACATGACTGAATTCAAAAGTTGGGGTGCTTGAATTGCAAATCTCACCAGAGGTAATATCCATAATCATTGAGATTCCAAGGGGACAAGAAAGATGGTTTAAAAATTTCAAATTTGATATGACCCCTTGCAAAGAATTTCTGAAGCCGGAGTTCATTGACTCAGATTTAAACAAGTCTATACTGAGAAATTATGTCAGGGACTCATATGCCAATTTACTTACCTGCATACAGAGGTACTTTACCTATGAGGGGAGATATAATAAGGTGTATTCATACCACTTCAAGCTTCTGCTGCATTTCACGGGAAAAATATCTCTTGATTTACCTTTCTACTTGTTTCGTAGCCTAGGCAAAATGTGCGACAAAGTTCAACTAAAGAAGGAAGCCTGTGAGACCTCATTGTTTCACCACGGCTTAGTCAAGTTAATCGTTTTGCATGAGCTCCAAAGAATAGACAGGGATTGGTCCACATTCATATTTATGTCTGGCTTCAAGAACGAAATTGGTCTCAGTGCTCAAGCTGTGAAAAATTCTCCACAAACAACTGGTCATCATGCAGAAACATGATCCAGGAGATTTATAAACTTGAAGGCTAGGAAACAGGTAAAGGAGCCCACCAGAACACTGATAATTCAAGACACACCCCAACAGTCCCAGAAAGAGAAATGCAAAGGTGGATGGAGTAGATGAATTTAGTATTTGGGTATTACAAGACAATTGTTGCAAGGAATCCGGTTGCAGACGCCGAGTAGCTTGTTGTTGTGATTAGTCTCTTCTACAAGTTCATTATTATTATGACTTGGGGAGGTTATGGTGGATTAGAATTTAGAATCCCTTTCAGTTTTTGTTTAAGAAGGAAGTTGAGCCACCCCCTCCTACCTTTTTAGGACTAGTATAACACTGAATTGATAAAATTTCGATGTGCCCGATGCTCCCAACCATGTTCATATTTTACTGCTGGGAGAAACTTTTTATGGTTGCTTATCTGGTCACGTGCTCCCAACGTCGTAGGGTTTCGATGAATGAGTAGAGTGTTTCTCTGCGCTTTAGACCAAGGGCACAAGCTCACGTTTCGGCTCCTGTAAGGGTTTGCCAAATGTAAAATTGACACGTGGATAAGTCTCAAACTACACGTAATATTATAGAAGTCTTTGGCTATTGCCATGTGTGCAAACTTTTCATTTTGTTTATGCAATTTGGATTCTAATTCTAGGATCATGTGAATGATATGAAATCAAAGTTCGTACCTTAGTATTGTTAAGGGAGTGGTCTATAATGCGACTTTTTGGAGATTCCGGTGACGGAATCCGGCTGACGAAATTGAGATTAAATCTTGATTTGTTGCAGTTAAAATGGTTTTTTAACTGCATATTTGGATTCAGCACCCTGAAAAACCCCTGGGATCCTTTGATTGTGCAGAAACTAGCTATCAAACTTGCGATTCCAATAAATTGCTGCCGGATTTTGACCTGAAAAACACACCGGAAATACTTCCAAAAAGTCTCATTATAGACCACTGCATTGTTAAGGAGCATATGAATTATTTTAATGTTAGTTTCATTATTACTTAAATGGTATGAAGATTTTATAGTTAAATAAATAAATAAGGTACTTCAGCATGTTAGGACATAACTATATTTATTTGTTTTGTTATTTTATTTGTAATAACTTTCTCCTCTCT
>APFE030484520.1:21818-33934 GCA_000404065.3 Pinus taeda
TATAACTTTAAAATTTGTTCATAAAATATTAAAAATTTCATAAAGATATAAATAAAGTTGAGATTGATATGGGTGTTCTTAAAGGAGTACGAGGTTTGAATCACGGTTGGAAGTGGGAGAGCCGAAGCGATCAGGGTTTCTGAAAATAGCAGAGTACGTCTCTTATGGTGGGCGGCAAAGTAGGGAGCTCGGCTCCCTCCTACAAAGAAGTTGTGGCTAGCAGAAGTAAATCACCAACAGGGAACAACGAGGATTGCACTAATGAAAGGATCAAGGAGAATGAAAAGGAAACAGGGGGGACTAGAACCAAGGAAAATAGTAGCGCAACAGACAAAGAGGAAGAAGACAAAAGTCAGGGTTCAAGAGAAAAAAAAAACAAAAAAACAAAAAGGACCTTGCAAACCAAAAGCAGAAATTACTCCGAGAGTAATATTAAATGATCCTGCTTTGCAAGCGCACAGGGAACACATAGGGACCTATGCCATTATATGTAAATTCATGGGACTATGGCCCACTGAAAAAGCTTTACAAACGTGGATTAAGTATCACTGGAAACCCAAAGGAAGCATTGACCTACATCTTGGGTCAAAGGGATTCTTCATAGTGGTGTTCTCAAACATTGAAGATAAAGACAGAATATTCGAAGGAGGACCCTACTTTTTTGCAGCAGGCGGTCTCTATAAGAGGCCTTGGAGGATGAACTTTGTATCAGAGAAGGAAACGTTCTCTTCGGTACCAGTTTGGGCAAGGCTCTACTCTCTACCTCTTGATTACTAGCAAACTGAATCGCTAACTGCCATTGGAAATAAACTAGGACGTTTTGTCAAAGCTTCTGAAGCCACAAGAAGAGGACAATATACTTCCTTTGCTAGGATATGTGTAGAAATGGATCTGTCAGGTGTGCTTCCGGATGAAGTCATTCTAGAAGTTTTTGATGAGGAATGGGTGCAGACAGTGGACTACGAGCATATCCCTTTCAGATGTTGTAGATGCCACGAACATGGACATCTGTCCAGAGACTGCCCTCTTAATAAAGCAGACAATAAAGATAAACTCCATACAACGAAGGACTCAGATAACTTTCAGAAAGTGGCAAGCAAAGGAAAAGGGGGAAAAAAGGGGCTAAAACAACAACATAACGAGGGGGCTGAAGATTAATCAGAACAAGTTTCATGTGCTGGAAGAGAAGGAAGAAACCACAAGAGAAAACCAATATCAGGAGAAAGGTACTAATGAAAAAGACAAAGAAGAGGACAAGATACACTCTCTAGATATTGATTCTCTAAAAGAAACGATGATAAGTGAAACATAAATGGAGATGGACCAGGAAATGACCCAAAGTGAAACAGATCTGGAAGATCATGAACTAAAAGAAATTCTCGACAAAGAAAACCTGGACCTGGAAGGATTCTTGATGCAAGGAACCAAAGGAGGAATAGATTCACTGCCTCAAGAAGAATGCAACAGAATACAACAACTGTTTTTAAGGAAAACTCAGGAAAAAGAACCGAGAAAAGGTAAAAACATTCACAAATAGGAGCACAGAGGGGCGAAAACAATGAAATCAACTCCCTGATTAGCTACTAGAAATCCAGAAAAGAAGAGAGGTAGGAAAAAACAAAATGAGCTCTTGATGGAGTGTGGAAAGCTAATGATAGATTCTGGTAAGATGAAAGACCTAACTAGTTACTCCTTTACAGATCTTTAATCATGAAGTTCATATCTTGGAATATCACAGATCTAGGTAGTAAAAGGAAACAAAGAATGATAAGTAACAGAATGAAAATAACAACACCAGACATAATATTCATTCAAGAAACAAAATGCTCCATTTAGAAACTAAAACAAATACATAGCAAATGGCTTAACAGATTTGAGTTTCTAGAAGTTAACGCAGAGAACATAGCTGGGGGCATTCTCACTCTATGGGATCCCCAAAAAGTCAGCATAACAGATGCGGAGGCATCGAGAAATTATTTATCAGTCATCATTCAACCAGTGAGGGTGTCGGACTCCTTCCTGGTTACAAATGTTTATGGTCCACAACGAATAGATGAGAAACTCAACTTTCTTGAATCCTTGGTAAATCTCAGAAGTAGACATGCAGAAATGCCTTGGGTCTTGGGAGGAGATTTTAAGATGATTAAATCTCTTTTGGAAAAAAAAGGAGGTACCAAATTCCTAAGTAAAGATTCAATAGCGTTCCAGTCCTTCACCAATGACATGAATCTAGTTGACTCTGAAATGCACAATAGCCTGTTTACTTGGAATAACAAAAGAGGAGGTGAAGCCCAGGTCGCCTCCAAGTTAGACAAATTTTTTATCTCAAAGGAGATGATGCTCACAAATAAAGAAATAACTGCCAGAGTTCTCCCCTTTGGAGGCTCTGATCACTGGCCGATTCAACTAGAAATCAAAGGGATTGATTCACCCAGAAATAGACCCTTCAGATTTGAGAATATATGGCTTTCCCACCTAGATTTCATTAGCAACATTGAAAAATGGTGGTCCAAAGATCTGCAGATCCAGGGCACTAGAATGTTCCTCCTGCTAAAAATATTGAAGCACATTAAACTCCGACTCAAAGAATGGAACATGAAGGATTTTGGCAACATTTTCGTAGATAAAAATTCAGTGGAAATCAAACTGCAGGAACTAAACCAATCATTACATAAGGTTTTGATAAAGTCAAGACTGAACAAGTTGATAAATACAATCAAGAATGGGAGAATTTATGCAAACAAAAGGAAATCTTCTGGAGACAAAAGTCTAGAATTCAATGGCTCAAAGAAGGGGAACGAAATACCAAATTTCTCCACAGATCCACTATGGCCAATAGAGCGCACAATAGAGTCTCTTCGTTATTGAATGAGAATGGGGAGCTCTAGACCACCCATAAGAATATTGAAGTTGTGCTATTTCATCATTTCAAAGGCATCACAAAGGAAAGTAATCTAGACAGAGAACAAAGCATCAAGGAAATCACAAAAAATATCCCTCAGATGGTGTCTAGAGAGGATAATTTTCACCTGAATAAACCAGTTACCGAAGAAGAAATTAGTGAGGTCATTAATGACATGCAGAATGGAAAAGCTCCAGTTCCAGATGGCTTTAATATAGATTTTTTCAAGGCCTGTTGAAATGTTGTCAAATAGGATATTCTGAATGTTGTAGAGGACTCCAGAATAAGCAGGACCATTCTGAAAGCCCTCAACACATCCTTCATCTCCCTGATCACCAAACAGGAGTCAGCCTTGACTCCAGATAAGTTCAGACCCATTGCCTTATGCAATGTGGTGTATAAAATCATATCCAAGATTTTGGCCAACAGGTTCAAACCTCTTCTTCCTTCTTTAATTTCAGGGGAACAGTCAGGTTATCTGGAAGGAAGACAAATCCTAAACAACATCATTCAGGCCCATGAGGTTGTTCATTCGCTTACCAGTAAAAGGCAGGCCGGAATGATCAGGCAATTAGATATTGCTAAAGCTTATGACAAGGTGAACTGGATGTACATCAAAAAGGTCCTTATTGCTTTTGGGTTTGATCACAACTGGGTCAGATGGGTTATGGCTCTGGTTACTTCTTCCAGCTTTTCTATTTTGGTGAATGGATCGCCCTCAGAGATCGTTACTCCTTCCAGAGGACTCAAGCAAGGAGACCGACTCTCTCCTTTTCAGTTTATCCTCATGATGGAAGGATTGGGCAGATCCATTAAACATGCTAAAATATCAGGAATGATCAAGGGACTGCAATTAATAGAGAATGGTCAAGCAATGACTCACCAACAATTTGTGGATGACACCATGTTGCAGGGGATCCCCACAGTCAAAGAAGCTTCAGTGTACAAACGAATCCTAAATGACTTTACCTTGGCTACATGTATGGAAGTCAATCTCTCCAAATCAAAGTTTTTTTTCTTTAATACTAACATTACAATTCATAGGACTATCTCCAGAATTTTTGGCTTTCAAAGGGATTCCCTCCCCTCAAAGTATTTGGGAATTCCCCTTACGGCTAAACCATTGCACAAAAGCATTTGGCAACCGGTGCTCAACAAGATGCAAGACAAAGTCAACAAATGGACTTTTAGATCTTTGAACCTTGCTGGCAGGTTGATTTTGACAAAGGTCGTTTTGCAATCTATCCCAGTTTTCTTTTTATCTGCCCTTCCAGCTCCCAAAGGGGTCTTACAGCAATTTAGGAATATCCAGAGAGATTTCCTTTGGGGCAAGGAGGAAACAAGGAAGAAATAGACCCTTACTTCTTGGGACAAAATCTGTAAACCCAAAAGTCACGAAGGTATAGGCTTAGATGATCAGGAGATTCTAAGTAAAGTTTTAGGTGCTAAGCTCTGGTGGAGGTGGGTTAAAGAACCAGAAGCTCAATGGGTGAAAACCTGGAAAGAGAAATATGCTAAATCCTGGCATACAAATGATCTTATAAGAATTTCGGGAAACATAAAAGGCTCTTATATCTGGAACCAAGCCTGGGCTAACAGAAGCCTAGTTCAAAACAACAGCTTCTAGGAAATCAGAGAGGGAGATCTTGCTCTCTTCTGGGAAGACAAATGGCAACAAGAAATATTGCTAATAAGAGAGGACTTTATAAGCCTCAAGCAAGAAATAGAGTCCCAAGGTTTAATAAAAGTTAAAGATTTCTGGAATCTTCCTCACGACTCGGGAAAGTGGAGAAAGTGGAAAGATATAGAATGTAGAGAGGACAATCCCAACAAAACAAAAGTAGAGGAACTCATGAATATATTGAAGCAAAGGAAGATCTTGGTAATAGATGGGAAGGATCAATTAAGATGGGGTCTCAATAAAGAAGGTTCCCTCAACATTAAGGAAGCAAAAAGACTACTCCTGAACCTTGATCCCTATATCCCGGCGAAATCCTGGCAACAACTTTGGAGTCACCAAGGTTGGATGAAGATCAAGCTCTTTATGTGGTTAGTTTTTGACAAGAAAATATTAACTTGGGACAATATGAGGAAGAGGGGGGTTTTTGGACCTTCTAAATGTCAATTATGTGAAGCTCAAGAGGAGACAATGGAACATATTCTCAACAATTGCACCTATACCACCTGGCTGCGGGATTCCTTTTACACCATTTTCTAATAGACAGATAGAGATAAGGGTTGCATCATTAATACCCTGAATAAGTGGAGGAAAAATTATTCGGAGTATGAGATCCTTAATCTGGCCTAGACCTTTACACCAAGTTTCATTATCTGGAAAGAAAGGAATAAAAGAATTTTCAAAGATGAAAAAACTACTCCTCTTCGCCTGATGGATCTGATTTTAAAACAGATGAAGGAGACAATGTCCACCACTATGAGCACTTATCCTAAGAACCCTCCCACTCCAAGTGATTTGAAATCTCTCAGGCATTTGGGCATGCAGGAGATCATTTACAATGGTCTTGACAGAAAGGAAAGAGATTTAGACATGGAAAAGGAGATCTGGCAACCTCCATCGAAAGGTTATCTGAAATGCAATATTGATGGTGCTTCAAAAAGCAACCCTGGTAGAGCAGGTTATGGAGGGGTGTTAAGAGAGGAAGAAGGAAATATAATCTTTACTTTCCACTGCCATTTAGGCAGAGCCACTAATAACATGGTTGAATTAATGGCCTGGGAGCAATGTCTAGAGCTTCTTATGCAAAATCACAGCTCAAATGTCATTATCGAAGCTGACTCAGAGATCTCTATCAAGGCGATGAACGGAATCAGTTATGGAAAAGCGCCAAAAAAGGTCTCAAAACACTGGAGACTATTACAAGTGTACCAAAGAATTCAAAAATATCTCCTGAGTCTTAGAACTGTTAGCTTCAATCATGTTCATCGGAAAGCCAATAAACTAGCGGATTTACTGGCCAACCAAGGAGTGATCAATTCAGAAAGCAGGATTGAAATGAAGTGGATGGAGGCACCGCAGAGAATATTAAAGGCTCTCTGCAATGAACAGGCGATAGAGGACAGATAAATTTTTAGCTATTGGGCAAGTAGGGAAGGCACAGAATGAAGCACAGTATGCAGATTCAAACACAGTTCCGTGATTGGTACCTTAAAGAAGGTAAAACTCTGATTGGTTACATTAGCCTCTGGGGTAAGATAACCAGTCTTGTTTTCCTGTATATTGCTATACAAGGTTTTTATGTTCAGTCAACGACCGCGTCAGTCAAAAGTCCCGAAGTAAGATATCGGGGGAAGAACGGGTGGATCCTCCCGGCGACGGAATTTCACATGTTTCTCTATTTCAGGCTAGTGATCCAGGCTTTAAAGCGGTTTCCAAGCGATCACAGTGATTTTAAATGGTAAGTGGTTTTGGTGCTTTGAGATCGATTCCACTAGGCTCTTGACACGTAGCAAGGGCAAGATACGTTTTACCACCCTCCATCGTGCCGTAAAGCTCGAGCATCTTCACTTTCTGATATTTCTCTGTGCCGTTCGTTTGCGTAGCTGGATTCAATGGTCCGATTTAGTTGTGCAATTTTGTGGGGCCACTTGTAGGTTCAAACTTTGTAAGTCTATGTTGAAGATACAGTGGAGTTCGACGGGGAGTTTTCGGTTAACCGAGAGCACCATTTTTTAGAATAGATGATCCTTTAGTTAGTTTGGATGGTTATATTCATGGCCGAATAGCCTGGATATCTCCAGAGTCCATGATCTAGTATGAAGGATTGTATATATTGTAATACTTCTCTTGGTGATCAACTCGTGGAGAGCTTTCTGACGACATACATTTTATCTCAATCTGAGTCATTGATAAAAAGTTATGCTCATTAGAAGTTTGACCTATTCAAAGAAGTCATGTCATATCAAGGGTGCCACATGGCACCCACATGGCCTTCGCCAAGCCACAATGGCACAACCACATCTTCCATGAGTCATCCATAGGCACTTATGCTGCTGGGTCAGATCCACGTCACATTGGAGTGGTTGCTTCCAAATGTACTCGTCGCCTAACTCCTTAACCACACTGTTGGTAACATGGTGCCTCCCCATGGTGGTTTCATACTTGGGAAGGGGGGGCAGAATTAATCTCCAACATTGATTAAAGTTGGGTGGATTTGCACCAATCCCATCTGCAACCCCAACCTTTTCAATAAACATCGACCATGAGGGAGGGCTTGTGATTGCTCTCGACCGTCGATTCAATGCTTGACAATTGTCTACAAGGTATAACAAGCGCCCAGGGACTCAAAAATGAGTGGTGGTCAATGGTAGGGTTCCATGCTAGAACAACGGTCAGATTTGTTGCTCTATCTTTGGCATGCTCGTGATCATGGTTTCATAAGATGCCACAAAACTCGATGGTGGGAAATGACATGGTTCCATGCTAGAACCATGCTTGGATTGACTAGCATCATCATCGACATCACCCACATTCAACATCAATCAAAGTAAGAATCACAATGATAGTGGTATCCCACTGGCAGGGTTCCATAGTGGGAACCGTGGTTGGATCGACCCAACCTTCCATCTACCATTCCATTTATAAATTAACCAACACATGAAGCTGGATGATGGTAACGGTCTCTGGGTGGATAGAGTTCCACAGTCGGAACCATGGATGGATCATCCAAGTCCTTTTCGCCTGCCCATCAACAAGATCGTGAAGCACTAAGGATCTCGACAATGCCAGTGGTATGACCTCATGGTTCTACAAGCCAGAACCTTGGCCAAATCGACTAACTCTTCATTAGCTTTCTTGGTACATGGTTTGATAAAGTGCCAAGGGTCTTGGTAGTGGCAATGGCCTGACAATGACATCCCACTATTGCAACCATGGTCAAATTAGCTTGCTCTTTGTCGGTTTCCCAGTTATGGTTTAAAAAAGCATCAAGGGTCTTGATAATGGAGGTGGCTTGATGACAGGGTTCCACTACTGGAATCATAGTCAAATTTCCCTACTCTTTATCGCTCACTTGTTACAAAGCATTAAGGCACAAGGTGTTGGCAGTGAGCAGTGGCCAATCTCCCCATCACAATGCTCTATGGCATACTAAATTCCTTACCTGGCAATAGAGATCATTATTGCCAAGCCAAGATGCAATTATAGGAAAAGATGAAGGGAAATGGTTCTTGATTTATCCTTTGTCAATTTGATCTGAGAGGTCACGTTTAGCTTTACAACTCTATTACAGATTGGTTAAACATAATATGGGATTTTAATCGACCCATTAAGTAATAGGGGACACACCAAGTTACCCAACTTCTCTAGGAGAACTATAGTTATTGTTCCATTAAACAGGTTGAGATATGACTCATAGCCATTACTACATTGGAGGAAACATTGCACATAGTCTGATACGTTCACGATAATCACAACCTATATCAGCATTATCTAATCTATTATTAATTTCCTTGGCAAATTGAACAACATAAAGAGTATGAGCATAATGAAGGTATGTACCAATTCAGAAGTTAATAGCTTTCATGATTATCCATGAGCCCATTCCAAACATGTGCATTCATAAAACATTACAATTTATAACTCAACACAAAGTTTCATTAAAATTATCTGATTATGATAAGATGGTGAGCAACTAAAGGAGGGACTTCCACTCCACTCAACCATAGGCCAACTACACAACAATTTTCTTGCATTTGACCACCCTCGAGCCACATCGAAAGTCTAAGGGAATGTTTCCTCGAGAATTTCACACCAAATCTTGGTAGACACCCACAAGATGGAGTCCATTGTCTTAGTGGTTTAACAACTAACCTTTGGCAATAAGCACCATAGTGACTGACTTACTTCTATGAGTTCAATAACAGGGATTCACCCAAGGTCAAAATGGGATATTGCTCAGTCTAGGAGATTGGGTACACTGCTCAAGCAGTTTAAGAATTGTCTTTTCATAGTAAGCATTGTAGGGCTTTGTAGTAGGTGGTTTAACAACTTTCCAACAAGCACCATAGTGGCTTGGGTTGCCCTGTCTAAGTGGTTTAACATCTATCGAACAAGCACCACAGTGATTTGGTCATCCACTGAACCTCCCATCACTACAAGTAAAAGTCCCTCTAGCGGAGGTTTTTGCGGAAGCCACTAAAAATAGTCCAAAAAATTGTTTGTAGCAGAGGTCACTATTCGAGTTGGGTGAGAGGATGTTTTAGCAAATGTTTTTTAACGATGCGTCTATAATATCCAAATCTACTAGTGTGCTACCTAATTATATGCACCGGTGCTTAATAGCATATGGTGCACTGTGGTAGAGCTATTTTTTATTAAAATCAATAAATAAATAATGGTTTGCTAAGTACATAATGTACACTCGTGCATATACTACTCGATAGCACTGAAAAAGGGTTAAAAAAAAAAGAAATCAGTCATAAAATTAATTTAGCCTAGTATGGTGTTATACCCTCATGACACCTTGATGCTAAACTCGTATATGAACACCTTGGTGCATAAACAATATGGTGCACCATTGTGGGGTTTTTAATTTAAAAATAGTGGCGCGCTTCTTATATTATACGCATCGGTGTTGTTAATTGAACCGAAGGACCCGATGTTTAATAAAAAAATGGTGCATCCTTGCAGGGTTATTTTTTATACAAATAAAAACAATGGTGCACTACGCATATAGGGTGCACCAGTGCATATATTGTTCGATAGCACCGGACAAGGGTTAAATTTAAAAAAAAAATGTCGATCGTAAAATTTATTTTCACCCTTTCAGTGCTTTACTCACATAAAGCACCAGTGCTTTCCCTTTTTATTAAAGCCCTGATGTGTAAACACATGATGCACCATCGCAAGGTTTTTAATTTTAAAAACATTGGTGCACTACTCATATAATAAGCGCCAGCGTCACTAGTAGAATTTTACGTCCTCATGCTTAATAGACAATGATGCACCATTAAAGGGTTATTTCTTTTAAATAAAAAATAATGGTGCGCTAAGTAACTCTAAAGCACCAATATGGATACTACTTGATAACGCCGGACTAGTGTTAAATTTAAAAAAATGTCGGTCGTGAAATTCATTTTCACCATTCTGGTGCTATACTCCCACGAAGCCTCGGTGTTATGACCTTTAACCGAACACCTTGGCGCGTATACAACATGGTTCACTGTTACAAGGTTTTTAATTTAAATATAGCAGTACGCTAGGTGAAATCGAAGCACTGGTGTGTATACTACTCAATAGCACGAGACAAAGGTTAAATTTAAAAAATGTCAGTTGTAAAATTCATTATCACCATTTCAACGTTATTCTCCCATGAAGCACCGGTGCTATTACTATTTTGAAATGTCTTGATGTGTACATAACATGGTGCACCACGATAGGTTTTTTAATTTAAAAAATCACACTGCACTTCATAAATAATTTTCACCAATGTGTTGGGTTCGAACGCATCTTAACATGGTAAAAACAAACAAACAAACTTATTAGCCATAAAATTCATTTTTGCCATTTGTAGTGTTGTAGAGATCTCAAGCATTGGTGCTACTTTTGCCTCTGTGAAGCACCCTACCATCGACGCTTCCCTTGCTTTTCATCCTTCCATCCGTTGCTCATTGTGTTCCTTCTGAATTTTGTCAAACGGTGGTCAAATTTGTTTTTTTCGTTTACGTGGAAACCAAGCAAATGTCCAGGCAATGTCTATGTTTCTCGCTAACTTAATTTTTTAGTGGAGTAGAATTGAAAATTAGGTGAAAAAATGCATTTTTTACTTTTATTTTTTTCCTACATGGTGTGTTTGAGAGCTTCGGCTCACACCACAAATCGGTACATAAGATTCACACACCGCAATTTTTAATATTATATGGTGTGTTTAGTAAATGGAAATGCATCAGGTCGTGAATTTCCACGACACGCCACTTTAAAAATTATAATTTTATGACGGTGCATCCGATTTGAATTCTTGGTGCATTTATTTTTACCAAACGCACCGCATAATATTAAAAAATTATAGCTCGGTGCATCAGTAAGCTGAACGTTCTCGTGTGTTGCGTCGACGTAAAATTAATGCACCGATGCAAACTATTATGTCGACGCATCGTATTAAAAAATAAAAATAACTAGTTTTATTATATGTATGTGAACTGAAAGTGGTGCGTCAAGTCGATGTACGCACTGTTTTCAACATTCCTTTTTTTGGCACACCGTGTACGTTACATTCCTGTTTTTTTGGTGCATCGAGGTTGATTTTTTTTTTAATTGAAAGCCATATGTCCATATTATAAACACATTTTTCATTTAATAAAAAAAATATGTTTTATGTATGAGGCTGATGTATTTTCTATGTCAATCATGCAGAGCCGTCAACTGAGACAAGAGCAACAACAATAGGAGAAAGGGGTCAACTAGTACAATAAAGTACGAGGCTGAGAAGTGAGGGAGAGAGTGAGGGATTTGTACCCTCACCCAATTACCGCAGTGACCCAAGGCCTCTTGAGGAATGTAGAACTCCTTAAGTACTATGAAGAGGTTATATCATTGAAGGGGCACTCCAGTGTGTTGGCATAGTTGATCCGTCGCAGGGATGTCCACCGACAGGCTTTCTGTGTCGATCCCGGGATGTGGTACAAGCCTACTAAGGAGGACATTTATTTTATCACCAGCCTATCCAAGAGGGGAGTATTTTCCCCAATTCCCTGATGTCCCCCATGGTGTTACAACTTAGAGTCAACTTATCTACTCTCAGAGATATGTTGGGGATCACGTAGTTTCCCCAACAGATTTTAAGGTGTCTGGTGGACAACTACGTATCACTTCTTTTGGTGTAGAGTAGGTTAGGTGCGTTTCACTATTAGTGAGTACCATTGCACACTCTACTAGTGATGGGAAATGCATTAGTTGCCCTCTTTTGTTTATGTTGATTCTTTGGTGCAGAGGCCACGATGTATCATATGGTCTGCCATTTTTTTGCGACTGTTTTGTATAGATTTAGATAGATGTCGTGCTATAATACATGGGAGTTAAAACTTCCCTTTTGATTCAAAGTTGTTTTGTTTATTTTTTGAGAGGTTACCGAAGACAAGTCCTACTTTTGACAGTCACCCTCCTAGGTCGATCACTCAGGTACGGATGCACATGTGGGGCGAGATGATGGCCAAGAGCGGCCAGCCAGAGTATTCAACTAGGAGTTCCATTGTCGCA
>APFE030484521.1:0-38318 GCA_000404065.3 Pinus taeda
TTTTCCATTAATGAAATAAAGTATTATTTCCACTGCATTTTTGTGTATATGGTTATCTCTATATTTTGTTGCGTTCCTGTTTAAATCCGGATCAATCACAGCAACATACTACTATCGAAGAACAAAGATCTATGTTCATAAATAACACAGGACCAGATGTGTGTTAACCATACAAATCCATATATAAGTAAACATACAAGAATATGGAGGAAAACTTGAATAGCTTTATTAAGATGAAAAGTAGCAAGAGGATTACAACCATATGTTCTGACCCAGCATCATCCTCCAACAAGAAAGCCCTTCTTCACCTCAAGTAAAGCTTAGATCACCCAACACTACACCAAAAAACCAACAACACTTCTCTATAAGATACAAAATTCCAGCCTCTACATCTCTGTGATGAGGGATCCATATATAGATGATTTTAGGGAGGTGAGTCATCTTCTAGGGTCTTTTTTAGTGTCCTCTCTCTGATAGTTCTTGCTTTGACTTGGAGAATGATGATCTCTTACTCATCCCTGGTTGAAAACAGAGAGGCAAGTGTCAGAGGGGAAGCTTCTGGAAGATTCCATGATCTTCCACCTAGCATTTTGTCCCTGCCATTTGTCCATTCCCGACCATCGCACCCTACAGAGGAGCCATTTAGTATGCATCACACCATGTACACTAGGAAGGTGATATGCATCACATCCTCTGCACTGGGTTTTCAGTATGGTCTAGTTTTGACCATTTATGAGCAGTTTTTAGTGGAGAACTTCTAGGAGATAATGTAATCAGCTGACCTTGTTCCTTTAGGCAGTGAAGCAACACTTTTAGGGAGTTAGGAGCCCTCAGTTTATGGACATTTATGATTAGGGTTGAAGTCCCCAAAAATGTCTATAACAGGCTTGCTATTAGTCCATCGACAACCAATCTATCCTCGAGAAGATACTCTTACCATTTGACTATAGCACACTCTCTCAGCTCCTCTTAGTCGTACCATGTACCTACACGGTCCTCCAGCGCTCGATGTGCAACTCCTGCCTCTATCAATGCTGTAAGTCCATCTCACCACAAAATCTCGCTTATCTAGTATTCTCTCTAGTTGTGCCTTTGTCCATCAAGGCCATAACACATCGAGACCCATGTCAAGGTTTTCACATCTATTCCTGTGAACAAATATCAATCTACCCACTACTGCTCCTTAGTTACTCAGGGACTTCAACCCACTATGGTCTTCCTGTGTTGCACTGATGAAGACCAACATAGGTCTCAAAGGGATGCTACCTATCACTGCAAGATTTTCGTATCCCACAACGAACATGGGCTAGGAGGACTTCCCATCATTTGCTGTAGAATTCATTCTCCACACACAAGTCTCGAGCTCCATAAACTTCTCCTAGTTTATGAGACAATTCAGCTCAATAATTGCCTCTCTCGTGACTACCTTTGTACATATAGGTGTTGTTCACCAAGATCCAACTTGGACACTATCATGCTATCCTCTAGCAGACCATAGGTTTCCACTCACATCCACACTTGCTCTTCTCTCACACTGCCCACCAACAGTCCATGAGAGACCAAGTCCACGTTGTAGCATCTACACCTAGTTAGGGCATCCCCACACTTAGGAGACCCTTACACATGGCTTCCCATAGACTCCACCAATCTGCCCTTTTCTCTACAATAGAGGATCTATTACACAAATTTGGGCACCAACAACTTGTCCTCCCCTAGGACAAAATCAATCCATCATATAAGAGTCCATCTGCAACTCCTTGTTCTCTTGTCCTCTTGCCTCTCTCTTGATGTGCCTGATTTCACCTTGGCTACTTGGTAGGCCTCCTAAAAATCCACATGGGCTCCTCCAAATAACTCCTAAGATCTCCTAGAAGTGTCAATCAAACTTATCATTAATACACACCTCTAGGGTTGGTGTGATTTTGTTGTAGGTTGTTGCTTCTAGTTAGGGTTAACTATAGATCCTGTCAAACCTGTTCCATGCTCCAAAAAGCCTTCCTACAGCTGTGGAATCCCTTCAACAGGCTTCACTTTCCTTTATTGTTCCTAATGGAAAGTTTGCACTTGATCTCTAAAGTTTCTGGCCCTCTCCTCAAGCTGCTACAGTCTCGTCCTAGGACTACCAAGCTACAGGTGCCTGCGGTTCTATTGAATGTTTTTCTAGACTTTACACACCATGAAAACTACCTAGAATTCATTCAATATGTACATGGAGAACTTGACTCCTTTAACAATGATTCTGCCCTCAAATCCATGCAAAAATCAAACCTCAAGTCTCGGCCTGGTGAGGGCATAAGGTCTACATTAACTCACATTTTCTCCACCCTATAGGTCTCCTCTCCTTGTATTCTTACTAGAGATTACTGTGGCCTATTTTAGGGAGCGTAGTGTTGGAAATACTGAGAGGGGGGTGAATCAATATTTCTTTTCAATTTTTACTTTTTCTAGTTAGATCACTTATATTTAGAACAAAAAAATTAACAATAGAAGTAAACATTTTTATTAATATAATCTTTATAATGAATTAAGTACAATATGGGTAGGGCTCCAACCCTTAACGAAGACACCTAGGCTCCAACCTGGGATGTGCTAAGCACCTACTTGGAATTTTGTGAGGCTACAACCTCTAGGGCACCAACCCTCTCTTGTCAAGGCACCAACCTTGGATTTAGGAGCACCAACTCCAAGGACACCAATCTTTCCAATTATGAGGCACAAACCCCAAGGGCTCCGACCCTGTCTTGTTAAGGCACCAACCTTGGATTTAGGAGCACTAACTCCAAGAATGCCCCGAACAAACATTTAAAGTTTGCTTTTAACCATGCTCAAGTGTGGGCAACGATGCCTTAAAGATGCTCCACTTCAGTGCTTCCAAATAGACTCCAAATATCCATATCCAAGTTTTTGTGCTTCTACAATCTGAATTTTGTTGTCTCCACAATTAGAATTAAGAGGTCTTCATAGTCCAAATCCAGAGAAAATTCCACTGAAATTTATTTCTCGCTATCTCTCTTCAAATTCGAGTTCCTTTGTATCTTTGTGCTTCTTCTTAAGTCATTGCCATCCAATATTTCAACATCATGACATTCTAATGAAATGGTGAGAGGTTGTGCCTTACTGTTACTATTTTTCTAAGTGACCAGCATCAACCTGAGCTATATTTGACTGCACGACATTCTTATTTCTATAGTCCTTTTTAATGAATCCATCGAGTTGACAATATTACTGCAATCAGAGATTTTGCACGTCATCCCTTTGAAACTTGTGATTCAACGGATACAATATTACATTAAGTTATGTCATAGTGGTGTAGTCGGGTCTGCAATAATATCACAATCACAGTTTTTAATGTTACATCCCTTTATGAATTGCGATATGAAAGTTCCAATAGGTGGATGCGATATTTCATTACGGCTGTTACCATAAATTGTTCTTGTCCATATATTATATCATAATCAAAGTTTTAATGTGAAAAGCTTTCATAACTTGTGAAGATTTCGATACAGTGGATGCGATATTAATTAGGGCATGTTATAATGGGACCATCAGGTCCGCAAGTCATATCGCAATCAGGGATTTTAGTGTAGCAACAAGGCTTTAAGACTCGTGATGCAGTGGATGCTATATTTCAATAGAGGCATATTGTAATAGAACCGTCGGGTCTGTAAAGCTCCTCTGGTTTCACTGTTTTCTTCCTTTAGCACTTACTCTTGGGTATACGTGATAAGTGTAGTTTTTCTTCCCTTTAGCACTTACCTTTGGTCATATGGGATATGCTCCGATAAACTTCTTCTCTTGCTTTCGATATGCTTCTCTTGCTCCGATAAGTCTTCCTTTGACTTCCGATAGCTCTTCTTTGATGTCTCTTGTTCTTGGCTTCTGATGGATTCCTTGATGGCTTTCATACTTGGCTTCTTGCTCTTGTTACTGCATGGACCTGTGTCTCCTTGGCTTCACATCATCATTTAGTATCGCAGAATATTCCCATGTTGAAACCAACGATAATCTAGATCAACACCTAGTAGCCTACTCAACCTCCCTAAACAAGCCTTCTATCCACCTGCACTTGCAACACAACACTTCAGCCTGCAACATAGAAAATACCAAGAAATTTTATGTGCAAGACACCTTTCACCTACTCGGCTTAGTCTCAATTAGACCCTCTCTCCCTCACTAGCCGCATCTACCCAAGCAGTTTTGAACTTACGACTCTAAATTTTGTGCCACTTTATCATGCCCAAGGCTTAGGTCACTGACCGTAACTCCGTGACACTTCAAGAAATGAAATATAACATCAGAATAATGATACACATGTAATTAATTGAACAAGGACTTGATGAGACCCCTACTAGCCATGACATGCATTTCATCAAACATGTCACAAATATAGATTTTACATGTTTAAACAACATATCTAAGCATAGGGGTCACATACTTATTTGAGAATCTATTAGGAAACTGGCTCACAAAAGGATAGAAAAGATAGGTCAACGCCTTAGAATTCAGCCTCTTCAAGGGGGCAACCTCCTTTACATTAGATTTACTGTTGTTTATATTTCAATGTTGAAAGTAGTATCATTGTGAGTCTTGCCTTGGTAGTCTCAGATAGTTTAAGACTCTATACCAAACACCAAGGTTGTGGAAAAACAAATGGAATTCCATGGGGTGAAGGCCAAGCATAAGCAGCCAACATATTCACTATAAGTTGTAATCACCATGGTTATCATCACTAAATTTATCATAAAAGTGAAGCGACATGACTCGAGCATAGTGGAGGTAAGAAATTTAAGTAAACTTTACATTCCATCCTACTTGAGATGAGTGACAGAGAAACATAAATTGCATAGATATATATGAAAGAAACTATCCAATTTCGTGGAGTGCTAAAAATTGTTTTTTCAAAAAGAAATTCTAAATTTAACTTTATTTCTTTAAAAGGGTTATTCAAAGGGTAAGGCACAAATTTGAATGCCACTAAAACCTATCATCCACACATATATAGGTAGGAAAGAATATCTAATAATATAGTTGAAGAAATACTCAAAATGTGTGTGAGTGTGATGGACAAGCCATTCATGATGAATAATTATATACATAGTTGGATTTTCCTACAATAATGGTTATTTGAGTTGCCATTAAAAATGACACTATTTAAACCAATATATCATAGGGAGTGTAGTTCTCAAATCATAATTAGTATAATGTATCACAAAGGTGGTCCTCGGGTTTGATATGATGAAGGATATGGAAGAGAAAATGATTAAAATTAAACATAATTTGAATATTTGAGCAAAATAGGACTGGTTGTTTTTTATCTTGCATTGACTACATCTATGCATGTGAAAACTGAGTCTTCGTGATAGATTTGGTGCATATCATATATCATATTTTAAGGAGGTTCCAACAACAAATAAATTAGGGTGGTAACAATCTAATGCATCTGCTACATCCTATTGGAATTATGCTAGATGATAGAATTTCTTATCATGCTAATTACTTGTGACTGATATGTATACTTTTCTTAGCTTTTACTTGTTTATTTATGTCATTAAGAAATTACACAATAACAAAAAATATAGAAAATAATTCACAAGAGATAGGAGACACTAGAAATTGGGCTCTAAGCCAAGGAAAAAATACACAAGGGGGAAATCCAAAAAATCCTTCTCTTGTAGAATTAGATCAAAACGGAATATCTAAGACCAAGACTGGGACTCAAAACTACCACCAAAATGTCAAGTCCAACTCTCCTCCAAGTCACCTCTAATTTTTTTCTACTCTAATCAAAGTCAATAATGGTCAAATTGCGTCTTCGTGCAATTTGAGCCTTGTCTTGAAATTTTGGCCTTGAAATTAAAGGTTGTCACAAAAAAAAATTGGTTTACTCCATCTTGCAAATAGTTTCCTTCTTCTTCGTTCTTTTCTACCCTAATTAGTTGTAGAAGATATATATGATGATCATGACTATGTGTCCTTCAAAGTGATCAAATTGTCCTTGATATATATATATTTCTCCATGAATTTGACGTGATAAAAAAATGAAATTATTTTCTTTACAAAGGACCAAATGGGACTTGACACAGATACATGCTTTCACATAAATAAAATAATAATTAATATGACAAAAAATATGTTTTATTATGTTATAAAGACCGACATTAGTTACATTTTTCAAGACTCCCTCTTAAGTAGAGAGGTGTTCATAATGGCACAATTGTATACTCTCAATTTGAAATATTAATATAAGAAAGGGTTCATATTGATAAGAATCAATGATGATTTAAATCATCATAGCCAACATGTCAGAAATAGAAAGGCCTTTACTAACAAACTTTATGTCTCCATCATATCATACAACAATGACGGAGGCATAAGTTTGGACACCATTGCCTCTCAGATATTGGAAAATGTAATTAGTTTCAATATTCATAATTGTCATTGTACTCATGTTAATATGTATATCTTATGTTACAAGAAAAAGAAGAATGAAAAATATTTTTTTTAAGCATGGGTTTCATGCTTCATCCTATTTGTCATCTAGGTCAAGTATGCATTTCATGGTCCTATTGTTGTCATGTGAAAATAATACTTTTCTTGAGTCAAAAAAGTCTTTATAATTTGTATAATACCCTATTGGGAAAATTGTAACATGTAAAAAATATTATTTTTAGTCTAGAAAGTCTTTATGAGCCTCCAAGCACAAGTCATCCTTACCAACAAGAAGTTGGACCCATAAGGGGTATTCAACCTCATGGAAATACTATATAAAGAAGTAGCTTTAACCTCCTTAATACACAATTCGAATTCCATAAGAAACAAGTTCGATATATAGTGAAAAGATAAGGAAATAGAGAGAAAAAATAAAGAATTCAAGGAGCAAGATCTAGCAGAAGAGGAAGACCAAAAATGAGTTTTATTTTTGTTCACACAAGTGAGAATCTAGTGGTTATGGGCTAATTGCATGAAAAAAGTTGAAGACCAGGTTATAGATCCCAATCTTCCAGTTTCCAATAAAGGAACCCACCCCAAGTGCAGTCCTTCAAAGATAATCTCATCTAGCAGCAGAGAGGTTTGCAAGGGGACCTTGCTCTCGTCAAGTCTTTTGGCACCTTCATCTTGCCCTTGTGCAGAGGGACATACTCAAGAAACTTAGTGATAGGGTTAGCACCCTAGACTTCAACTTCCTCCACTTCTACCCCCAAGTCCTCATCATCCATCGAGATGTCTTCAATTTCTTCCTCCTTTAGCTCTAGGTTAATGGCCTCACCCTTTTCCGATGTGGTCGGCTTGTCCTTGGGTGGGTTCCTTCTCGCCGAGGCATGCACTGGTATTGTAGGCTACTTTCCCTTTTTATCTTTCGCAGGCTCCTTGGTTGGGGTTAGTTTCAGCCTAGGTGTCCGTGGTGATTTGGGAACTTTAGCTAATACTTCTCCAACTTTTGGGATAGCTCCCTATGCCTCCCCAACAACCTCCACCTCAGCCCCCTTGGTTATCACTGCTTTGATATCCATAACTTCTACAAGTGTTGACATAACATTATTCAATGGTTCTTGTGTTGCCTCTATTAGTGCCTAAATCTACCTTAGGCTAGGAAAGGTAGGATCTAGGGTAACATCAAACCATGCTTAACCTGGTAGCTAGCCCTACCAGGTTGGGAGAGGGCTCTCTCTTTGTCAATCTTAGCAAAATATGATCAATGAGGCTTGAGATGACCTGAATGAAGAATGATTTTAGGCTAGGCATGTGTGTAAAATGGTTTTATTGAGTTTGATGATGTTTGTTGGCTCAAATGGAAAGATAGATTATGGGTATGGGGAATAAGGCTCAGTTTTGCAGAAATCTCGATGGGGCAAGGTAGGAAATTGATTTGATACTTCAGATTTGAATGAAATGAAGAGCTTTAGACAGATTAGGAGTTGAAGAGGGAAAGAAAACCTTAGGGATCCTCTTCAATAGCTTAAAACATAGATAAATAAGCAAACCCTAGGTAGACCACTGCAATTTCAATGGATTTTACCTTTATCATTGTTTGTTTTAGTTAAGATGAAATAAGAGAGAGAATGGCATACATAAAACACAAGTAAACTTACATTTGCAGAAGGAAAGACAATATAAAAGCACGAAGCCACATGAATCCCATAGAGTGCTGCAAATCCTGGTCTATTCCTTAGCCAAAACCACTGAAAAATGTATACAATGAAGCTCCAAGCTTTCTCAAAATTCAAACCATGCTAATGACTAAAAAAAAACAAGATATAGACAAAACATAACTCATACTACCCTCTAGGGGTTGAGCTCATAAGTTTAGGAGTTGTTCCAACTAATTCTAAACTGAGAACTAAAAATTAGGCAGTGAAACAGCTTGCCTCTAGAAACTAGGGAACTGATTCATTTAGTTGCAAACTACTTTTTGATAGATGAATCTACCTCCATGAGTGAAAGTTTGAAAAAATTACATCAATATCTATCAATTTACATTAAATTACATCATAAGTTTGACATTAAGAAGAAGAAAAGTAAAACTGTCAAGAAACTGGGCAAACTTATGATGTAATTTAATCAAACTGGGCAAACTTTCTCCAATGCGCTGCGTTGATTTCCCTATGCATAGTGCTTGTTTGCACCCACTCTTGGAGGCCTTCCCCGTGTCCACATTTTCTCCAAGTGTTCTTGTTGAAATGGTATGCCTGTTTACTTTCCAAAAAAAGCTGAATTTTTGAATTTGGCCTCCATTTTCCCCTCCAAAACTGAGTTCTCCCAACATTGCTTCTTGTGTGTCAAAATAGGGCTAGTAAGGTCATTTTTTGGGTGTTTTTGACCTTTTTTGAGGGCTCAAAACCTATCAAAATTTCTTGGCCATTAGTGAGCATGCATATTTCTTCATGAAAAATCCAAAAATGTTGAGTTTTTCTCATTTGGAGGCCTCCATTAAAAGCGAGCGGCAAGTGGCGTGGCGCATAGGGCAGAAAATTCTGTGTTTTAGACCAAAAAATAAAAAAATGCAAGAATTGCCCCAAAATTTTTGAAATTTGGGCTACGTGATCTCAATCAAGTGTTGTGTTGGGCCAAGGGAGCCTCAACCAATATCTGGAGTCTATCTTGCTCCTTTTGCATCCTCAATGCCCTCTTCAACTTGGCCTTCAAGTTCGTGATTCTAGCCTTGCACACTTTGTTTCTTGCCAAGTAATGGTAGGCCATGTGCCTCTACATTGTTTTCTCACAGATGGGCTTCTCTAAAAACTTTTCCAAGTGGATATTAGCTCTCTCAAGCCAAGACTCACGATCAGCATTGATTTCTTGTTCAAGTGATGTGAGCTTCACCTTCCTCCTTTTGGCATCTTGTCGGTTTTCTCGTATGTTTTGAAGCTCCATAATCGTTTGTTGATCCTCAAGTTGCTTGTTTCTTTGCTCCAGGTACTTTATTATCCACTTAGCTCTTTCTAAGCTGAGGGACAAAGAATTGATGTCCTCCTGTTGCTCTTGGATGACCTCCTTGAGCTTTCAGCTTTGTGGGCCCAAATCAGTGTCATCATCCTGAATGAGAATGAAATCGGTCTCATGCTCACCTAAAGGCCCCTCATCATGTAATGGTCTCTTGCCCTTGTCCTGAACTTGTTGTGCTGATGAAGGAAGTGAGACCGCTTCCACCTTGGGTGGAGATAGTACTCGCTTTACTACTGCAAACAACCCTCTAGTGCCTTTTTGATAGGTGACAAATACCGGCGTACTAGTGGTCTGTGTCTCATGACCCTCTTGCTGATGTGAAGGGCCACCTGTCTCATGCAAAGCTTCTCAAGGTACCTGAGGAGTCGTGAAGAACTAATGAGAAATGAAATCCTCCCATGAGATGCCCTGCAAACCAAGCTGATGCATGACCACAATTTTGATGAGTGAAAAATGATATATACTGTTAAACTGCTGCTAAGGAGTCTTATGTTGTACTAGCGTGGTCATCTTCTCAAAATTTTGGCACATGAAGTAGGGGAGATTCATCATTCTCACCCTGGTAAAGTGCATCAACAATATGATATGATAGGCATATAGGCGACAAAACCGGCCCTCACAACTGAAATACTTCATGATGAGTTTCATCAAGGGAGCATATGAGTTTTTCAAGTACCGAAAGGGAAAAACTCTGCTAATTTGTCTCAAATAATTGGGCTTGATGTATGGCTCATAATGTTCCCTGTCAATTTTCTGCCTTTTATTCCACTGCTCTCTAACATTAGGAATGTCGGTTGCTAGAGAAATAGACTTCGGTGTTAAGGTGAATGTCACACTAGATAGAGTGGTTTGGCCGTTATGTAGATGAAGCACAAACAACCTGGCCAACTCATGATGATACTGGACTCTTGCAACCATCTCATAGAACTGATAACAGGATTGGTGTTGGAAGCATGTGATAGCAAGAGGGCATGCCTACAGCTTGGCAAGTGAAGTAGGCTCCTCTCGTATATGTTTGCCACCCTTGTGAGGTCTCCTTGGTGCATGGATTTCTATAGGAGAGTCACTATGTGTCTCTTCATCTTGATCATATGAAGGACCAGACTCCATGTTTGCTAATGTGTGAGTTTTCTTGATGAGTATGAAGATTTTTATGGTGTTTTTAGTTTTTAGCCACCAAGGGTAAGAATATATGAGGAACTGTGGAGGGAGAGGGCATGAGGGGTTTTAGGACTATTATGACAAGTTGTTTGGGAAATAGGGGGCTGGAGAATAGTATGTAAGCTTGCAGACAACAATTAGGGTTTGGGGATTTTGTACTTAGGATTTGGGAAAATCGGAATTGGGGATAGGGGTGAATGATTTTTTAGGAATATGGGAGTTAGGGAATGAGCAGATGAACTGGAAAATAAATGTAGGAGTCAAAAAGTGAGGGAGTGGTGGAGTGAACTTGGCAGCAAAATTACAAATGCAAACCCTAGGCAATTGTTTTTTGAGAAACTTCAAAGAGGTAGGGTTTGAGTTTTTCACACTAAACCACCATAAACTTTAACAAGAACTCTTTCATTAGCAAGGGAAGAGTTATAGACTTACTTGCACACCATTGGATTGCGCAAATTTGGGAATTTGAGGGCATTTGTGATGAAATCGGGCTTGGTAGCCCTATGCGCCACGACACAAACCCAACGTGCTGCGTCTCCTGTATGTGTCGTGCCAGTATAGTTTTAACACTATCGAGGGCAGCACAATGCGCTGCGCCTCTCAGCTAATGCACTGCGCCCACAAACTTACATAGTTTTACTCCAAGCTTGCTTCCTTTGCTCAACACAACCTTCTTTTGCTCAATATTCCTTCTTTGAATACAAATGAGCTTTTTGAATTATGAAAAATGATTTATATACAAGAGCTTTTTTATTTTTGATTCATAAAACCCACTTTAATAATGTTTGCATTGTAACTTACTTTTTCAACTCTGTTTTCGGACAGTTTACTTTATTTGTGCCTTTGATGAACTGAATGACTTGATTTTTTTTTTGTCTTGCATGGGATGGAGCATCTGAAGCTTGGCAAGGTGACCAGGGTTGCCACTAATGTGATTTACATATAAGAGAGCTGAAATGACATGAATTTATACAATAAAAATCTAAAATACTCTGTTTTTCTTCAAAATAGGGTTTTGAGGAAAAATATATTTCTGAGGAAAAATACATTTTTGAGCAAGTGATTATGAAATTTATTGATACTATAACTTTATTCAACCTCCTCATGCACCTGTTGACTATTATTGGACACTTTGAAGACCTTTTTGATGAAACCCTAGACCTAATGAAATTGAAACCCTAGAAATGACTCTTGCAAATTTTAAAACAAAAAGTGACCAGATGATCTTGAGGAATGGAAATGTCCAGCAGGTAAAGGACATTAGGGAAAATGTACAACAAGCCACTACCGTCAGATGATCCATGCTCCTAATGGAATGTAGCTAACCGAGCAAGACACCTAATATGCAATGCAACAAGAGAATTTGATCTCTGACGGAGGGATGAAGATACCGACACTAACATGGGCTCCAATGGGGATGGAAGCTCCTTGGAGGTGCCAAGAACTACAGATCTATGGGAAAGCAGGCAGTGCCTTCATCCATTGGGCTATGGAGTCAATAACTTTGACAAAGCAAAACCAAACTCTTGACTAAATTTCAGGATTGAAATGTGACTCAAAACTGACTCAATTTCAAGACTAAAATTGACTAAAAGACCTAAATCAAACCAACCAAACAAAAACTAAAATCAAACCTCAATTTTATAGCCTTCACCTCAGACCACAAATTGAAAGAATGAAAATAGTACACACTTGCAATGTAATTTAAACAAACCGGTATGTGCAATGATACATATGATAGCAGAAAACATTTCACAAATAGTACCGTTTGAGTAGCTGTCTATTGACCAGCCCGCCGAGGTAGTCTTCGCCATTCATTTCTTGCAAAAGGAAAGCATTTTGGCCTTGATATGCAGCAATCCTGTAAGGTCCTTTCCAAAGATTTTCAAACTTGCCATGCTTACCTTTCTCTTCATTCCTTCCCATTTGAGCACTATGTCTTCTATTTGAAACTTATCCTCCTTTGCATTTCGATCATATATCTTTTTGATTCTCTCTTGTAGCTTGAAAATGTTCTGAAATACCTCCTCTCTAGTTTGTTGCAAATGAATCATTTGATTGATTCTCCGCTGCAAGTGATCATCTTCACTGCTCATTTCTTCGAGTTTAACAACTGGGACTGCAAGAGAGGTCATGAAGACTGTGTCCACACCACACACAAGCTCAAACGGAGACATGCCTATAGATTTTTTTTGACTTACTCTGTCTGCCCAAAGTGCATTGACCAGCTTTTTGTGGCAACTTTTCTTGTTCGTTTCCAGCAACTTTTTGATAATATTGACCAAAGATTTATTTGAGGATTCTACCAATCCATTGTCTTGGGGGTAATAGGTAGTTGAGTGCCCCAAAGTGATTTGATATTTATGACAAAAATCAATCATTCTTTTAGATTTAAAGGCTACTACATTGTCAGTGACCAGCTTATTTGGACAGGCAAAATGAGACAAAATGTTGTTTTCAAGAAATGAAATTATTATCGAATCAGTGGCCTACCTTGTGGGAATCACCTCAATCCATTTGGTGAAATAATCCGTCACTGTGAGGATCCATTTGTCTTGCGCTGAAGAAGAAGGATGGATCTCGCCAATAAAAGCCAAAGCCCACTGCTGAAATGGAGCACTGACCTCAATGGGCTTGAGTGGTAAAGGTTGCAATTTTCTCTTACCTTGAAACATCGGACATTGGTGGCAGCTTGTCAATGTTTTGTACACATTAGCAAAGAGATTTGGCCAATAATATCCCGCCCTCAAAATTTTATTGGCTATTGTCTTCCAGAAAAGATGGCCTCCATAATCTCCCTTGTGAAAGTCTTCCATAACCTGTTTTGCCTCTTCTTCAATGAAACAATTGAGCAAGACACCATAGGGATCTTTCCAATAGAGTGCATTATTCATGATACAAAACCTGGCAGCCTTAAATTTCAGTGTCCTACTTTTGTTCTTAGCCATTCTAGGTGGTGATGATAGATTTTGGAGTACATAAACAATGTATGAATGCTAAGCAAAAAGAAGAAAAATTTCTGATACCTGAGCGGGCAGACTCTTTTCATCTTCCTCAGACATAGAAAGAATGAGATTAATGTCCAAGGGGTGCAAATTTGACTCAACCATTAGTTTAGCCAGCCCCTGTCCTTTGATGAGATTTGTTGGTTTTATCTCCACGTCATATTCCAATAAGGCAGTAATCCATTTTGCCTCTTCTCCCCTCTGGATCTATTTGCACTAAGACATATTTAACAACAGCATTAGGGACATAGGCAAGGATGTGAAAATGTAGAATATAAGCCCGAAAATCTTTCAATGTCTTTACCAAAGCAAGGGCCTATTTTTCAATAACACTATACTTTAATGCTGCATCCATTATGATTTTGCTGAAAAATGCAATTGGTTTCTCAAGCTGGTCTCTTTTATGCAAAATTGAAAAAAGGGCCAATTTCACCAAATTGAAAGACTTAATTGCTTCCTCGGTCCATCTCACTACACTATATTTTTTGAGCATGTTTGTAATTTCCCTTAAATGTTCTACATGGTTGGGCACAAAGCGACCTAAGAAATTCATCTTACCATTGAATGATTGGCTTTCTTTCTTACTTCATGGAAAATCAATCCTTTAAATGGCTTCCACTTGAGATGGATCAATGCAGATGCCCTCCTTTGATATAATATGACCGAGAAGCTTGCCTTCATCCATGGCAAACAAAATTTTCTTTGGATTGAGAGATATACCATACTTCCTACACCGCTGAAATACAATTTTCAAATGATAAAGATGTTCTTCACCTGAATTAGAGAAAGTTGTCAAATCATCAAGACAAACAACTAGAAAAACATCTTTTTCATTAGCAAATGCGATATCCATCACCTGCTGAAAGGTTGCACCTGCATTTTTCAATCCGAAAGGCATCTTTGCATAGTGAAAAGTTCCCCACGGAGTGGTGAATGCTATTTTATCTCTTTCATTCTCATGGACTAGAATTTGGTTATAACCCGAATAACCAGTGTGTAGCAACATGCGAGATGCTCCAACTACTCTCTGAAGTATGTGATCCATCTTAGGCAATGGATAGTTGTCCTTCAAAGATACTTTATTCAAATTTCTGAAATCAATACATAACCGAATCTCACCTATTTTCTTACACACAAGCACCAAATTTGAAATCCAATCTGAAAATCTTATGGGAATGATGATACCATCTTTGTACAACCAATTTACTTCCTTCTCAATTGAGGGTAGCAGCTTTGAATTTATTCTTCTTAGCTTCTGATGAAAAGGCTTCTGATTTGGCTTGATCGGGATGATATGCTAAATTATGCTTGTGTCATATGCCTTCAAATCTGAATAATCCCAAGCAAATACATAAGTAAAAGAAGATAGTAGACTAATATACTCTGTTTTTACCTATGGGGGCAACGCCTTTGATAATTTCACCATTTTAGGATTTTCAGTTGATCCAATGTTCACATCCTCAACTCCTTTCTCGGTTGGTAGCAAGCTCGGTTTTTGGGCCACATCATCTTGATCGAACAACTCCTCTAAAGGTATTAGACCTTTACGAATGACATTGTCCTTCAGCTGCAAAACTTCCATCTAATTGACTTCTATATTTGCCTCACCATCATCATACTCCACATCAATATAAGTGTCTTTGAATTTACCTTCATTTTGCAGAAATTCATTGATCTCTTCATCATCTTGAAACACTTGCCAATACATTTGATTGTCGGGGACAGCTGGGCAATGTTTCACATGAATCTCAAACTTGTTGTTTGAATTCATTGGAATTTTCAAATTACTTGTTGTTGTTGCAAGTGAATCTGCAATGACATTCTGAACATGAGGGACACATGTCAAAGTGTAATATGAAAATACTCTCAAGATATCTAATACCGCATTGCGATAGGCCCGCATTCGAGGATGCTTAGCTTGGTATTCCCCTTTCACCTACTTGATAACTAACTCGGAGTCACCATACACTGAACTCCTTTTAGCATTCAACTTTCTAAGAATTTTCAAACCAACAATTAAAGCCTCGTATTCAACCTCATTATTTGAATAGTCAAAAGCTAGTTTATAAGAATAGACCCTTACATTGCTTGGCACTTTGTTTGGGGCGAAAATAGGGTTGCGTATCCAAATGCTAATTCTATCACCTTCCCTTGCTACTGTGCCATCAAAATCCATGCTCCACAAGCCTGTTTCGTCCTCTTCCAAATGCTGAAACTCTGTTTGCTGCCCATCAATATGTTGCTACTGTTGGAAGGCTGATTCCTCAGTGGTACTATCAAGTCTTTGTCTTTCTTGCTTTAAGACCTCTTTGAAATTTTCAGTGATCTCGGGAATGTCTTCTACTTCAACTACTTGGCTATTTGCATCATTAAAGCTATCTAAATTGAAAACAAATGATTCTAAATCAATATGTACATAGTTGATTAGATGATTTACCGGTTTCTCCTTGCTAGTGATCATGTACTTCATCTTTTTCTCCCGGTATAATTTCCTCATTTAACCGAACACGGGAATAGTAGCATAGGAGAAATCAAGTTGCATTGTCCCTTTAATCTTTGCTCCCCAAGATCTGGACAGAAGCATGCCAAATCTTGGAGGTATATCCGCCACAACCACATCCATCAAAACAGTTTTAGCTGGAATCGAATCCAAACTGACCACCAAAACTTTGATAAGGCCTGTTGACCACTATGTGTCAACTTCCAATAGCAGTACACCCCCTTTTTCTTCACAAAAGGGGTAGCGCTTGATTGACGTGTCCGTGCCATTCGAAAATCATCGTCGACTTGATCATATTATGTTGTAAACCTAGTCTGCATGAGTAAATTGTAAATAATCTTAGCAAAGTTGAGTCATGTATGTAAATTGCCTAGGTGGACCTAATTTTCTAGTGATAATCTACATTCCGGAAGGTTTTTTATCTCACCGATCCATGATCGACAGAGTTTTCCTTCAACCTAACCCCAAAGCCAGAATGAATTTTGTCATTAGAATCTTAGGGGAATCCTAGTGTGTTGATTTGCTAGATTATGTTTGGTCACAAAACTGGGTGGTCTATGAGGGTCTATTTCAAATGGGTTTTCCCCCTTAAGATGTAAAATTGTAAAGTTCATGATGTAAAGTGTCTTGAGGAAAAGTTAAATGAAAAATAAGTTGACAGTTCATAAATAGGTAGAAGAAGCTGAGATGGACCAAGGGTTAGAAGTTGAAACATAGAAATAAAAGGGTTTCAAGCTCAACGAAAGATGGTTGAAATAAGAGTGCACCAGTAAAGGTATGAGTCTCTATGTCAACAAAAAGGGTGGTGTAAAATATGACGAAAGATAAAAGCATGCATCCTAAATCAATAAAAATCAGTTTGGAAACACTAGGGTTCTTGTCACAAACCCTAAGGTGTCCCATTTATCTAGGATGAAGTGGCTCAAAAATAATTTGATGCACTTAAATATGCGTTGAACCATACACTGTTGTGATAGTTGTTCAAGCCCTTAGATAATGTTGGAGAAGCGCTCTTGTTGGTGTATAAATAAGAGGTGTTGCGGAGGTTATAGTGACACCTTAAGAAGCATAGAAAGGAGATCATTTAAGGAGGAAGGAGGTTGAAGTATACCTCAGTGAGCCACAGCCCTAAGAGAACCAGCGAAGAGGAGAATGAAGTCAATTTTGTGACTGTTAGGATAGTTTTGGGTAGATGCAACCAGTGAGGGAGAGAGGGTCTAATTAAGACTAGGCCGAGTAGGTGAAAGGTGTCTTGCACATAAAATTTGTGGGTATTTTATATGTTGTAGGCCAAAGTGTTGCGTTGCAAGTGTAGTTGGATAGAAGGCTTGTTTAGGGAGGCTGAGTAGGCTACTAAGTGTTGATCTAGATTATAATTGATGTCAACATGGATATATTCTGGGATATTAAATGATGATGTGAAGCCAACGAGAAGTAGATTCATGAAGTAACACGAGCAAGAAGCCAAGGACGAAAGCCATTAGGGAAGCCATTGGAAGTCAAGAACAAGAGTTGTCAAACAAGAGCTATCAGAAGCAAGAGAAGTAGTTCATCGGAGCATATCCCTTATGCCCAAAGGTAAGTGCTAAAGGGAAGAAAAACTACACTTATTGCATATACCCAAGAGTAAGTGCTAAAGGAATAAAATAGTGAAATCAGAGGAGCTTTGCAGACCTGATGGTTCTGTTACAATATGCCTCTATTGAAATATCGCATCCATTGCATCACGAGTCTTGAAACCATGTTGTTACACTGAAATCTCGGATTGTGATATGAGTTGTGGACCCGTTGGTCCCATTATAACACACCCTAATTAATATCACATCCATCGTGTCGAAACCTTTGAAAGTTATGAAGGATTGTCACATTAAAACTTTGATTGCGATATAATATATGGACCTGAATAGTTTATGGTAACAACCATAATGAAATATCGCATCTGCCTATTGGAACTTCCATATCGCAATTCATAAAGTGATGTCACATTAAAAACTGCAATTGCGATATTATTGCAGACCCGACTACACCACTATGGCATAACTTAATGTAATATCGCATCTGTTGAATCACAAGTTTCGAAGGGATGACGTGTAAAACCTCTGATTGTGATAATATTGTGGACCCGATGGATTCATTAAAAATAGTTCATTAAATATCACATCTACTCCATTGGAATACAGAGCATGTGCACACTTGTAAAACCTTCGATTTTTATGAAGTTGCAATTGTGGGATTAAAGGAATGACTTCGATTCTCATGAAATTGCCATTGCGAGATTAAAGGTGATGACATAGCATGTGGGACCTCCATGTGGGTATAATAGCTCTTATATGGTTTCCATGAATAATCAAGTCTATGGATAAAAGACTCTCTGATATATATTTTTAATATACAAGTCGGCCTCCCTCCAATAGATGCGTCCTTTGGTCATTGGTGAAACTCGTATAAAAACGAGTTAAAATGCTTCAATTATGAGTATCTATCTTAGGCATAAAAATAGAGCATAAAGAAGCTCACAACTTGTGAACTTGAATAGACAAAGGAAGCTGAAGGAACAGTAGAAAGAAAGCCAAAGGTCGAGTGAGCATAGAGGAAGTTGAAGGTCCAGTGGAAGACGAAGGTAAAAAACATTTTGTTGACTGGGTTAATAATTGAAAGTTCGAACATATAATTAATCTGTAGAAGTGCAGCCCGTGATATGTTAAAAAGGGACTACATAAGGTAGGGTTGTTTTATAATTGTGCCACAACCTGTAGCCGCAATAGTTTCTCTTCTAAAGCAATTAACCCTGAAGCAGTTATCATGACTGTTAGAATAGAGGGTTGAAACAAAGAGTTTTGTGTGTGCAAGATCATTTAAGATACATTGATGATTGTAACCATTATGCGTTAGTCATCATGATGTGACTTGGAGATTCTGTTTGATAAATATGAAGAGTTGTGAAGACTCCTTCATATGAAGGCAGGTTGTCATTAATGAAGTGATTTGGAGAAGACATTGCTGAAGAGATTGACAGGGCTCATTGAAGAAGATATTGGGAGACGTGAAGTACAATCAAACATACCTTGACAAAGTGAACTAGATATAGGGTTGGATCCCCTAAGGTTGGTGCCTAAAAATTGACAACTTTGGAGCCTTGGAAGTCCAAGTCAGTGCTTAGCAAATATAGGTTGTAGCTTCGAAGATTGAGGATTGGTGTCCTTTGAGTTGGTGCTCCTAAACTCAAGGTTTGTGCCTTGGATAAGATAGGGTCAAAGCCCTAAAGGTCAGAGCCTCACTAAAGTCCAAGTAGGTGCTTGGCACATCCCAAGTTGGAGCTTAGGTGTCTTCGTCAAGGGTTGGAGCCCTACCCATATTTTACTTCATTCGTTATAAATATTATATTAATAAAAGTGTTTACTTCTATTGTTCATTTTTGTGTTCTAAATATAAGTGATCTAACTGGTAAATGTAGCAATTGAAAAGAAACACTGATTCACCCCCCTCTCAGTATTTCCAACAATTGGTATCAGAGCCAGTACCTTAACTCAAATCCAAATTGATTGAAATTAAACATTATCAGACATATCTGAGCTACTGATGAAAATATTCAATTGTGGAAAATTGTTCATTTTCATGTTCTAAATTGAAGTGATCAACTGGTAAAGGCAGCATTTGAAAAGAAACACTGATTCACCCCCCTCTCAGTATTTCCAACAATTGGTATCAGAGCCAGTACCTTAACTCAAATCCAAGTTCATGGAAATTAAACATGGTATCAGAGCATATCTGAGCTACTTTGATGGACAATAAATCAAATTGTGGACAAAGAAATGAAAAAGAGTTGTGGGTGTTTGGATCATGTAGTATACAGCTCAACAAAAGACATGGAGATGTGGTCTCAATAGACTACATGATGAGATGGGTTGGGAGTTTTGGTGGATCGGTGGTGAACTTGGTGCACTTCAGCATGTTGTGTGGTAGTCTGTAGATCATGGACTTCCTATGTCTTGTCATGGATGGTTGGGACAACTCGAGGGTTTCTTTGGTAGGGAAGAGATCAGGTTGATTGATATGGCTTCATTTGATGGACTACAAGTTGGGAGGCTAGATTCTTCATAAGGTCATGATGTTTCATATCTGAGATTAGAGGGATTTGCATGAGTGGCATTTGATTTAGGAGGATGAGTGCTTGCAAGACTGAGCAGGGAAGAAAGCTCAATCCTCCAAATTCTCAATCCTCATGGCTTGGAGTACCTAGCAATCTATAAAAATCAACACTCCCTCTTAGCGAGGGAGCTACTTCCAAGACTAGGAAGTAACCATCATCATCGGCGACACTAGCCCATATGGTGTCCATCAGTGTAGCATACCTTATCTAATGAACTCGACAACCTTGGTAGTACCTCTATCAAAACCTAAAGATCACAAACCTCCATTGGATTCCTCCCTATAAGTATAGATTTCCTTTTAGCCTACATGATCTTCATTAGCTCAATCCTACAAGGCCTTATCCTTCTGGATCAAATACTACTCATGCAAATCCCTCAAACCTTGGATATACAACATCATGATCTGATGAATACTCTAGCATGCCAATCTGAAGTCCATCACATGAAGCCATCTCAATCAACCTAATCTCATCGACGCCAAAGAAATCCTCGATCTATCCTAACTATCCATGACAAGTCGAAGGAAGTCCATCATATGAAAAGAACCACACAACATATTGAAGGGAAATAGGTTCACCACTGATCCACTAGAAATCCCAGCCCATCTCACCATGTAATCTATCAAGACCACATCTCCATGTCCTTAGCTTAACCATCTGCTCCATGATCTAGACACCCACAACTCTCTTTGAGTTTTTTTGTTGTGAAAAATCTCATTCATCTCCCTTAAAAATAGGCCAGCTTCCCTTTGATACCATGTTTCTTTCCACGAACTTGGTGTCTAGGATAGAGACTTAAAATCTTTGATACTACCACACCAAGAATCACAATGATACTACTTTATAGAGTGGAATATAAACAATAGTAGATCCACTAGTGCAAAAAATATAGACAACTTTTTACAAATTTCAAACCAACTTCGTTGTATTAAACAACATATTATACAACATTCTAGGTCTCTCGTATCAAGGATAATGGACCTCATACATTCATTGATACAAGACACAAAATTGGGGCTCGGTGTCAGTCCATCGACAACCAAATTGCCCTCAAAAAGATAATATGACGATGTGGCTGATGTAGTTGACTCTCTGAGTTCCTCTCGATCATACCTTGTACCTTCCCAGTCCTTTGGCTCCCAATTTGTAGCTCTTGCATTGATTAATGCTCCAAGTCCATCTAACCACTGAATCTTGACTTCCAACCTACTCATTAGTTTATCGTTCATCCATCAACACATCAATAGATCAAGGCTCATGTCGAATTATTCATAACTCCCCTTGTGAACAATGCTCAATATGACCACCACTAATCCTTAGCTACTAAGGGACTTCATCCCGCTATGGTCTGCATATGCTTCTGCAATGAAGACCAACATAGGGCACAAAGGGTTGTCATTTATCACTCCAAGATGTGGATCTCCCACAATGAACACGGGCTAGGAGGATTTCACACCGTCTCTTGTATAAGTCCTTCTCCACACACAAGTTTATGGCTGCTCAACTTCTCCTAGCTGATTAGACCCTTAACCTCAATGACTACCACTCTAATAGCTACATTTTTCCATCAAAGTGTTGCACATTGGGCTTTAACTTAAAGACTATCATGCTTGTAACAACCCTCATGAAAGTTCCATGTAATAAATGTTAAAGAAAATAAGCACAGATGTAAGGGACACTTATTCCAAGATGAATGTTGGGAAAGACATCCTAGGGGGTGTTCATTTGATTGTTTATGGCTAAGAAAATTGGCAAAGGAAATGCCTATGGCATTAAAAGGCATTTTGGCACGTTTATTTATGGAAATAATGGAAATTAGGAGAAAAAAGAGGTGAAATGTAATAGGTTTCATGTGAGGAGGAAAATGAACAAAAATAATGGAAAATGAAGAAAACAGAGGCCTTATTCATTAAAAGGCTTCTCAGGACCAGTTGGTAACCTTTTTGTCAGTTCATTTTCTGAGCTCTCTCACTATTCTCTCTCTCTCTCTCTCTCTCTCTCTCTCTCTCTCATACTCTTGGAGACTTAGAGTTTTCTCGGAGCATTCTTAGTGGGTGTGGCATACTTGGATTCTTGGAGAAAGAAGTCAAAGTAAGAGCAGGAAAGTGTAAGAAGGCATCAACATCAGCTGCTACATCAAAGTTTCTTGCAAGTACCGAGTTGCATGTATGATTTATTCACTATTTTTGGCATGCATGGCATATGTATGCGGTTTCTGTGGTTAGCAAAGGCTGCAACAGATTGAAACCATGAATGTAATCATGATGTTTCACCTACAACCTTTGTTAACATGTCCACAATGACCATGATGTAATCATATTGCTTCACTATTTTCGGCAACCCTATGATGAAGTCCGTGGGAATGACCTCCCATTTGAATTATGGAATCACACTCGGCTGTAGTAGCCCACTTGTATCTTTACACTCTTCTTTTACTCACAGAGAATCAAAACATCTAGCCACAAACTCTGCTACATCAATCTTCAAGTTATGCCAATAATAAGGTCTCTTTACTTTTTTTAGCGTCTTTTGGTAACCTGGGTGACTTGAATTCGGTTTCACATGAAACTCCCCAAATATCACCTTCTTGAGATCACTGTCATCCGACATATATATCCTCTCTCGGAACTTGACCAATTCATCTGCTATACGATGATAGTTCAAGTCCTCTGCACCTGCACGTGTACCTGTACCACTACTTGTACTTGTAACTGTACCATCATCTGTAGATGTACCATCACCTTTACCTATACCTGTACATGTACCGTGACCTATACATGTACCTCTACTATCACTCTGCTGCAAGCTATGCACAATATCCATATATCTGACATCCTACTCTCTTTCTCGCAAGATCCTGTCCTGTAAATCTATCTCATAAGAACTAATAGTTGCTAAGTGATTCACCTATATCCATCTACTCAGAGCATCTTCTCCTTACCTTTGATGTACCTGATCACGAAATCAAACTCGTTGATTGTGGCCAACCCTCTAGCCTGCCTGGCATTCAGATTCGGCTGGTAAAACAAATGTCTCAACCCAATGTGATCACTCATAAGAACAAACTACCTTCCAAGAAGATAGTGCCTCCACATCTTTAATGCATGTATAATCTCTTCTAACTCAAGATCATGTGTCGGGTAATTCTACTTGTGCTCATTTAGTTTTTGGGAGTCATAACATACCACTTGTCCATTCTCCATAAGGACTCCACCAAGCCCTCTCTTGCAAGCATATGTGTATAGTACAAATTCCTTATTCGGATCTACAATCTATAGAACTAGTGCATGTATCAACAATGACTTAAGCTACTCAAAGCTAGCCTCGCACTCCTCTATCCATTTGGACTTATTATGTTTCCTCTGTAAGGATGTAATGGGATAATCAACTTGTGAGATGTTCCTGATGAACCTCCTATAATAACCTTCCAAACCCATGAAAGATCTCACCTCATCCACATTCTTAGGGGCTATACGCTCCATGATGACCCTTATCTTCTCTAGATCTACTGTAATTCCCTTCTTGGAGACAACTTGTCCCAAGTAGTGTACCTCAGTCCGAAAGAAACTACTCTTTGTAAACTTAGGCTATAAGTGATGCTCTCTTAGAAATCTCAACACTGCTGTTAAATTCTCGATGTGCTCTTCCTCATTTTTAGAATATACCAGTATATCATAAATGAAAAAAATAAAAAACTTATCTGAATATTGATGCAATACACTATTATCAAACACATGAATGTATTTAGAGCATTAGTTAAACCAAATGGAACAACAATAAACTCATAATGCCCATACCTGAACCTGAATGAAGTCTTGTAAATGTCCTCCTCTTTGATGCATACTTGATGATATCCAGATCTCAAATCAATCTTTGAGAACACCACTACTACCTTCACCTGATTGAACAATTCATCAATCCTTGGCAAAGGATATCTATTTTTGATAGTCACTTCATTCAACTACATGTAGTCAATGCATAATTTGAGAGTACCATCTTTCTTCCTTACAAACAAGGTCAGTACACCCCAAGGTGATACACTTGGTCTAATGTATCCCTTGTCCAACATTTCCTTCAGCTCCAATTTTAACTCAACCAACTCAAGTGTGCTCATCCTGTAAGGTTCTTTAGATGTTGGAGCTACCCCTGGCACTGGCTCAATAGAAAAATATACCTCCATGTGAGGTGGAAACTCTGTAATGCCTTAAGGAAATACATCCCGAGGCTGCTGCAAAAATGGGTACTTGCTCAACACATCCGCATCCTCAGCCCCCTTGCCCTTATCTCTAGAAATGTGTACTGTGAATAGCTTGCACCCTTTCCTGCAACTACGCTTTTCTTGCATAGTTGTCACGATCCTAACTGATGTGGATTTCTTCTTACCTTGCAAGACTCTTGGTTTTCCATTGTCATCACCACACTCAATTGCTTTGTAATAGAAGTCAAACACGGTTCTATGTAGATACAACCAATATATGCCCAATAACATATTGTACACACCCAACAATAATACATTCAAATGTACTACGATACGCATACCATTCAAATCAAATGTGCAATTTCTTACCCAATGATGCACTTGCCTCTTTGTACCTATAATCAGCCACACTAACCAAGACTTTGCATGCAACTACAACTCTTTATTCAAGCCACACTTATACACAAAGTTAGCACTAGCATAGCTATAATTAGATCCAAGGTCAATCAAAAGAGAAATAACTTGATCACAAAGCTTACCATCCATATCGATGATAGATGCATGATGCTCTCCGTGTTTGATATCCAAGGGTGCATAGATACATGGAATACTTTGACCAATGTCTCCAACAATTTGTTCCTCCTTTGCACTATATATCTGAGGTCTACCACCTTGATTATATGCACAATATCCCCTGCGATGATCTTTGCCACAAGTCCAACATTCTATAGGCCTCCATAATCCATCTTTATTATTTTCTTGAGATCGATGCCCATGTCCTCTTTTGATGCATTAAACCTCTTAGGTGCTACAACATTCTCCTTATTATCTGTACCCTATGGCCTTGCTCACATTTTATCCCATTTTCCTTTGCACTTTAAATTACCTCTCCAACTTGGATTAATCTGAACGATACACGTCGATTGTTCATAGCAATGTTTTAACTTTCGAATGGTCTCCTCCAAATATCTAGGCTCATCGAATTTAATTATATCTTTCAATGCAATCGATATTTCACTAATGAATCTCTGAATCATAGCCTTCTCCTCATTGAGGTCAAGAACATACCTCAACAGTTCCAAGAACTTACTAGTGTACTCATCATTTTTGATGGATCCCACCTTTAGTTCATAGAATTATTTTTCCCTATCATGAGTGTACCTTTCTAGCAAGCAATTATTCTTAAAGAGCCACTCAAACTTATTCCAAGACAAATATTCTTCATTTATGTCCCTCACACTCTTCAAATCTTCCCACCATATGTCTTCTTTAACTTTAAGATTGAAAGTAGCCACTCTAGCTTTCATGTTCTCTTAGTAGTCGTGTAGCTTAAAGAACTTTTTCATACCAAGTAACCAAGCCTCTGCACCCTATGATCTCTTTACCTCTCCATCAAAAGTAGGTGGATTTTCTTTCTTAAACTCATCCGGCAAGTATCTCCTATCACTCCTCCTATAAAGATGATAATGGTGATGATCATAGTGCCTATCAGAATCATAACTAGATTCATAACTATGTCTATCCCTTCTACTCTCCGAAGTGTACAATAATCTGCCATCTCGTATTATGTCTTCTCTAACTGATCAATGATCGACATGAGATCTACTACCATATGCCCCATGTAGATCCTGCTCATGTCTGATCTGACGTAGTCCTTGCCACTACAAATTTGACGAACTCTGGAGTATCACTACATTTACCTCTGCTAATTTTTCATATGTTTGTTTGATTCTATCATTATCTCCCTCACAACTCCTTATCTCTTCCTTTAAGCTTCTCAACGTTAGTGTTGGCCCTCAGTTTTGGTCTATTTTTGCTTAGGGAAACCTACTTAATTCTTATATTTTCCATCCATTTTCCATCATATCCATTTCATTTTGATGTATTTTATGCATATTCAGGTGTTTAATTTTAATTTTGCAATTTCTAGAAGTTTTTATGAAAATTGAGTTTCAAGTGCAATTTTGGACTGAATCAGAAATTCCCATAATAGCTATGTGGAGGACATGCTTGCAGGACACTTGGACTCGAGTTTGATGCATAGATGGACAACTTGGGAACTAGGACTAAGCTAACTCCACTTGGTTTGGCGAGAACAAGCTTTATTAGGCCCGGTCAAGGCTGGTCAAACATGACTAGTCACTAGAAAATCCGAAGGAAATAGGGCAGTTTTGAGATTTTATGGGATTGACCATATTTCTTGGGATGAATTGGATGAGTTCGACTTAGATAGGTGTATATGAGTAGATATGAGTGTTAGAGATAATAAAGATCAATTTGTTTCATTAAACCTCTATTTAAAGCCAAGACTTTGATGGCTTTTGTAATGGAATTTGTATGTAACTTTTGTATAATTGGAGTTGGGAGCTAATTTGAAGAACTTGCTTCATTCCAATTTGTTGTTCATGCTTGGATGATTTACTGAATTTGTTGTAGCTGAGATTTCTTCAAGTGTGCAAGGCAAGGATGGAGGGCCCCCACACCAAGCTAAGTACATTTCTTGGTTCAATTTTCATAGTTTTCATAGACTAATTTTTGTTTCAAATGTATTTAGATGTGTGATGATTGCTGAATGAATATTGATTTAATTCTAATCTACATATGAAGGGACAGAAAGGAATTTAAGTTAAATTCCGATTCTATTTGATCTTGAACTAAAACTGAATTTCATTCTCCATTTCTCATTTGAATTTATTTATGCATTTCTGGTTTGAAGCAATGGTGATTGTGATATAGTAGGATTGTGAAGAAGGACAATTTGGACCTTCTTAGTTAGGAGCCTCTTCTTTTACATCTTCTGTATCATAAGCCTCTGTTAATTAGTGCTCTTAGAATTATCTTCATGAAAGTAGTATTGTAGGGAAGGATAACCTCGTTCTCTTAAGAGCCTCTTCCCTCATATATTACATAAATGAATTAGAAATTGTTAAAATAGGTTTATATTTGTAATATGTACTTCTTTAAATCTCCAAATTTTATCTTCTAAACTTGATTATATCTGATGTCCATATACAGTGGATTTGCCTCCAAGTTTTACAAACCCGGATTGCTAATTAAATACTTGTGTTAATTTAGTCAATAAATTAGCTTAACAGTTACTACCAAATTGGAAGTGTTCCCAACACCATACTTCTCTTTGGATTTGTAGGGAGAATCTTTGTAGTCAACCATCTTGCTAGCGATTTGATATATCTGCCTACAAGGCATAATATCCCAGATAAACCAAATCACAATAAATCAACATACCTTAGTATATCTTGGGGAATATACCTTGTGTGCAAGATCACCAAATCAACATGATACATGTGTACCGTAATCATAACAACATATTGACATACACAAGTAAATGTAACAACTCATAAACATCACTCTAACTAGGGTCTAGCCATCAATGCAAGGCCATATCAACAATGCATGATATGACCTCATGCACAAAAACGACCATTACTCCATTGTACACATTGTTGCATGCAACCAAAAACATGCATAAGCAATGCCTAACCAACTACAAATAGGCATAATCAAATGTAGTCCAACATAATCGACCAGTTCTTGAAATCAACCTACAAGACTTATACATGTAATCAAAATATTCAAAATGTAACCTAACATACAAGGATGTAAGTAGGTGATGCAAAATCAACATATAAGCAACATATAACCATATGAAACTAGTCACATGCTCATGATAAATATCTTTCATGAAATCAACATCAAATTCTCCATGATAACCATATTACAACCCTAATCAATCATCAATAAAATGTAACAACTATATAAGTGTAAGAGACACATATGCAACTTACATGCATGCATGACTAACACATTCAACCCACCTAGTCGTAGATTTGAATCACGCTATGATACCACTCCGTAACACTCCTCTCAGGCCTACCCAAGGTAACCCTGTGAATCGTGTAAACATGTGAAGAGAGGCTACTATGGTCAGATTCAACCTCCTATGTGACCTTAAGGAAGTGTAATCGAAGCACAATGTAATTTCAACATTTTATGGTTATAAGTTTTTTATATAAAAGAAGCACAATGTAATTTCAACATTTTAAGTTGATAAAAATTTATCACTTCAGTAGTTTATAGACAACATCTGGTGATATTAATCATAATAGATAATAAAACTAACAACTATTTGAAAAATATCTTGAAGTTATTAATATCACATTTAAAACAATTTTACCACAAAACCTTCTATTCGTAATCACAAAGTTTTGATGACTAGTTTTAACGTCCTCTAGAAACAAGATGTTATAACAGAATTCTTCCAATTTTGTCATTTTTCTAGTCTAAAATCAGATTTTGCAGCTAGCTGAAGTTACATATCAATTTAGACAAATTTCTTGTACCATACCCTTCAGTTATCCAATTTCTAAAGGTAAACAAAAACTATTTTTCAGTTATTTTTCAAAATAATGCTTTATTCCTGTTATCTTTAGTGGCTGCTTACAACATTTGTAAGTTTTAAGGCTCTCAGATTTATTTGCTTCTTAATGATTGTTGTCTAACTTCTCCAATAAATCTACAGCACCACAATGTTTCTCCTTCTCTATTTCAATAACAATTCTATCAAAAACAACTTTTGTTATAAGTGTATTGAACAATAAAAAAATTCCACGAAAAGAAAAAAAAAACTAAATACTTTGTATAGAATTACTACAATTCTGGTTTATATGCATTGCAAAGCTTCCCAGCAACAAAATCACACTTAGAACACTGACCCAAAGGAGGCATGTAGAGATTGTGCTTTCAAATAACACAAAAATCCCGGTAGATATAGTGCTTTCAAATAACACAAAAATCTCTGCACCTGTAAAAGTCCACCTGTTCCAACACAAAAATCTATGCACCTGTAAAAGTCCACCTGTTCCAACACAGTATATATTCTAAGAATCAATCCCATTCCCAAGTGTTTCATTCTCAACATACCATTAGTTAAAGAGCAAATCAATACAGATTATAGCAAATCAGAATACATCATTCGTTGATTAATTGAATAGCTGATTGAAGCAAATTTAAAAAGCATAAGAATTTTGAATGCAGAGAATGGTTCTGTACCTGAGCAAAAATCTATAATTGTAAATCAGATATTGCAACCAGAACTTCCAGGCACTTAATACATCCTCCCGGTGCATTGTGAAGAGCCACAGTAACAGGGTTTTGTTTTTATGTTACCATCAAAATCACGAACCTCATCCAGACTGTAATTATAGTGATAACAAAGCTCCCTCATAGGAGGAATGTTCTCGGCAACAAAGAGCATGATATGTGGTAACTTTCTGTCATCATGGTCATAAAGAACATTCTGTGCATACAGATTAGGAGAGCAACTATGATTAACAAATCTACCCACATTTCCACACTTGGCTGCATCAATCGTGAATCCTCCATCTTCCACCATGTCAGAGGTTGCACCAGCCTCAATGTCGGGCATCAAACTTAAAAGATCACTCCAAAGAGATTGATCTCTGCTATTGCAATTGCGTCCAATATCAAAGAGGTACTCATCATTCCCAACACGTTTTTCAGCTTCAGTATCAGAAAGAAGGTTACCAGTGTATTCACAGATAAAGCTACCAGAAGGTATGGAGTCTAATGATCTAACCCCCCAACCTCTCTTATCCGTCTTGAAAACCTCAAGTGTATATCGAACACCATGTTGACTCACTCTATTGTGACAAGTCCCACGACATTTACAAGAAGGACCGCATTCATATACAATAGGCTTAGGATACACAATAGCACCATCGTAATTAAATGGAAATTCTCCCCCGTTTTTCGAAGCACAGAAGCATTTGGAAGGATCCAAACACCCGTCTTTACATTCACATCCATTGGGAGGCTCAGGCTTACACCCATATGGATAAATAACCTTAGTTGTATAAAAAAAAGTTGGTAGACTTTCCTCATCAATGGTATTCACTGCACAAATGTATTTTCTCTCTTTGCCTCTAGAAATGTCCTTAACCCTAAGACCTTCACGAATTAGATGTTTTTGTGCCCTCCCTATAAATTGCACTGCCTTCAAGCCCAGCTCTGGTTGACCATGCTGTCTTTTTAACTGGAACTTGAATACTGAGTATCCAGATACCCCTTTATCGACCCAGTATGTTTGCACATCATAGAGCCCATCATATGTATATATTACATTGACTGTGCCTTTTCTGTTTTCATGAATTCCAGTATTCGTTTGCTTGTATCCACGGATAACTCTCACGGGTGTCTTCCTGTCTATGCAGTTCTTAAGAGCCAAGTTTCCGCGTTCAAGTTTCTGGTGTTTGTTCTGCCTTTTGTCCCCACTGTAGTTATTTCCACCATGGCCAGTGTATATCAGCACATCCCCACCGTCTATATCATCTTCATAACCACCTGATGCCACGATGCTGGTAGCCAGTGTCACGTTTCCTTGTTTCAAGAAATCAATCCCTGCCTGTATCTGCCGATGAAGACCCACAATGCAGAGCTCAATTCTATAACGAAATTGGTCTCCAACTTCTACTCCAGGAACAGCTCCCACAATTTGTTCACCCGTATTGACATAAAGGTTATTATCTCTTAAGAATTTGGATGCCTTTAGATCCACACGGAAACATTTACCAGCTAGTGCTTGGTCTTGAACTTGGGCTTTATGATTCTGCAACAATTTCCTACAAACCACTTGGAATAATTGCACGGTTTCTTTAACTTTTGATCTGGTTCCGACATTTTTTGAAGAGAGCTGCTTAGGGGTTGTCACACCCTTATATGGAGCCGCCACTTTATTGGTTCCAATTGCATTATGTTGAGAACATGACCCTTGAACCTTGACTGTAGAATGTCCTGGGTTGGCTTCTTTCTTGACCATATGGGCCACCTGATTAGCATTCTCTGCTTTAGGTCGCACCTGCAAATGTTGCAAGTTTTTGTACTTTACTTGGCTAGAATGCTGAGAAATATAGTGTGGTTCTTTCAATGCTGGTCTACAAGGCTGGAGGTCTTCATTCTCTCTGTTTCTAAAAGACAGCATGTTTTTCTTCTCTCTGTTTCCAAAACCATCTTCTTTGTTTCTAGCACTATCTTTGTTCACACCATCCGACTGAAGTGTGCCCTCTCTGTTTCTAAAATACACCATGTTTTTCTTCTCTATCTTTCCAAAACCATCTTCTTTGTTTCTAGCAACATCTTTGTTCACACAATCCGACTGATGGTTGCCTCTAAATTTGACACTTTCTTTAGCACTTGAATGATTTTTAAAATTAGAATGCTGTTGACTGCTGCCCTTAACACCACCCGTACGGGTCTCAGGGGAAGCGGATAATTGGTACTGCTCCTTCCTCACTGAGGGAACAATTCTACCATTAGTAGAGGTATAACATGCAGAATCTGAAACTGGTGGCGTGAAAATTTTTTGTGGCAAACATTTATAATTCACAGGTGCAACAGCAGATGTATATCTCCCACAGCCAGGACGAAAATCCCTGACTGCAGATGGTTTGGTTGGCTTCTTAAGCTCAGGAATAAGATTACTTTCCTCTGAACGGTTGTTGTCCTTTTCAATTATCTTTTTCCCTACAATTTTATTTAGAACTTCACTATGATCAGGGTTGACAGTCTTACCAGGCTTCTGCTTCTTGAGCTTAGATAAATGTACATGTTTCAAGGAATTATCCATGTTCGGGTTTTCTTCAATCTTGCGTTTGCCCAAAATGGTCTTACCAGCAGCATCATAATGGGTGCCCAAAATGGTCTTACCAGCAGCATCATAGTGGGAGCAATCAGCCTCAGCAGAATATCTGAGAATGTTATATTCTGTTTGGTTTCCCATTCCCACTTCAGGGATCGCCAGCCTGCGAGAATGTATTATTTCCAGCAGTTCCTCCTGTCCATATATGAAAATGATCAATGTTTCAGAAAAGACAGGTGCGGAAATCATTAACAACATAATAGAAATAATTTGAAAGTTTCAACCCAGAAAAATAATTTCATAATACAATTAAGAAAAGATCAACTACATTTCACAACAAAATAAATTGCATAAAATAGCCTATCTACGAAAGTTCAGATGTATCTCCAGAGGGACAGGAGAGTATTGCATTTGGCCTAATCCCTACAGTAGAGATAGGCCAAGAGAATATTTCAGAATGGTCGAAGCCAGGCATTTGCCTTAGGAAGCAATAATGATTATTATCGATCCTAGGTTTTCTTTAAATAAAGACAAACAAATTGGACGGACACCGTAAATTGGATCCTAGGGTTTCCTTTAGACCTTTATGCTCACTGTATGATTACCCAAATAATCCGGTCATGACATATCAATGAATATCAACCACGTGGGTGATATAACGCATTCAAGGAAAGGAATCAACGGCTGAGGTCCATTGTCACAACGTGCAGAAAACGTCAATTCATGGAGATCGGTAAAAGATTTAGGAATATTGCCTATGCGGATGGCAGTTGTGATCTAATCCGGTAAGGCATTTTAAATGTACAGTAGCAGACTCCGCGGAGCCTAACAGGCTGCGTCGTGTGGAGATGTTACGAGGAGGGCCCTTATGCATATAATCGGCTACTAAATTCTTATTGTAGCTCGAATGCGGTGACCGAAGACGTTAGAATTTTACCGATATAGAATTTTGATAATCTAACAAAATTGGTGGATTCAAATAAACAAAATCTTGAATTCTATAGAAAATCTGGGCAGATCTGAAACATTTACCTCTCCTATCAATTTAGAATTTTACAAATCTAAAATTTGACTATCTGGAAAAAGTTGGCTGATTCAACTTAACAAAATCTTGCAATACAATTATATCGTGGAAAATTTGAAATCTAGTGAGAATTTGACATATTTGAAATTTCTGCATTTCTATCACATTATTAAAAAATCTTTCACTATGTGATAAACTTACTCCGTTCACGATTGCTGCACTTTCCCTATGGCAGATCTTGCTGCACTCTCTTCCCCTGAGCTGCAACGCAACAATGTACAATAAACGGCTTCTTACACAGTGTTGGCCGGATGAAAGACTTGTACAGTAGCAGACCCCGCCGAGATTAGCACGCTGCGTCGTGTGGAGATGTTACAGCTAGTACAGTTGAAAATATCACCAAACTGACCCGGATTGGCACTTTGTATTAACACCCTCCAAATGGTACGTTGCACTCCTTTTATAGATTTAATAATGTGGATTCTTTCAAGTCCATGTGGTCGGCTACATGAAATGGTGGACGCGCCCACGAAGAAAGTGTTTTTTAATCAATATGGGGTATGCTTGGGTTCTAATATTCCGTTTCTAATTAATAGTGGGTCCGTCAAGGTTCTAAATTCAGTTAACTTATTTGAGTTACTCAGTGTTACTCAGTGTGTTTGTGACCACTGTACTAGGTTCAAAAGATTCAGTTAAGTTATCTTGTTTTGGGTCCTATTAGGTTTGAATATTCAGTTTCTAATTAATAGTAGGTCACTTTAGTTTCAATTAACATTTTAAAATAATTTTTTTATATAATTAATTCTTTCCATTGTTAAATCTTAAATCAAATATATATTTTTAATAATAAATGTAATTTAATAATTCATAAATGTAGTGTCATAAAATTCAATTTTGATGATAAAATTAGGAGTGTCTTCCCCATTAGAGATTTTAAGGATTTCCAATCAAATACCCCGTATATCTTTTTAAGGAAAAACTCTCATTATTCAGTTTAGAATATCTTGTACCTTTATTTTAGTGGAAAGGTTTTAGTGGAAAGGCTTTCAATTTGCACAGGAGCATTGATGATGCTATCACAAAATCTGGTAAGAAATCAAATTAAATTATATTTTAAGAAGGGTGCAATCATCTATCGCAAATTGGGCATGATATTGATTTTGATTTTCTTTTAAGATTTAGAGAAATTGATAGTTTTTTAAGATTATTTAGTTTAGATCATTTAAGAGTCACTCTAACCCATAAATTAGTGTTTTGTAGGAAATTTATGACTTAGAGATGTTATGTTTATAGACACACCCACATGGGATCCCTCTTCATGGTTGCATCTTTCCTTTTAGCATTATTACAATTAGCTCATATATATTTTGTGAAAATAAATCTCGGTAGAGAGAAGAATAAACAATCCACCCAGCTAACTAAAATATGATGTTAGAAAGTATCCCTAAAAGAAAAGGTTGAAATAAGACTCTAATAAGTATAGTTTCCCAATTTTATTCAACATTTTATATATGTTTTTTAAATTTTATGAAACAACCTCCTCCAAAACCAATGCATATTAGCCTTGGAAAGCCCCTACACAATATAGTGCGAAATGAGTAAATTTTTATGTTGTTTGATAGTTAGAATTTTATTATCCTAGAGGAAAGGAGAAAATATCGGCTCACTTTGAGGGAACTATACCATGCTCTATACACATTGAAAGCTAATTTTCAAATAATTGATCTCAATCATTTATTGCAAAATAGAAAGGACATCACGGAAAATATGTGTTATATGTACATTGGTGGTTGTCCATATGTGTATGGGTGTCTATGTGTATATGCTATATATTAGTTTGTTGTTAGTGGACTATAACTATGACAACATTAGTAGTTGTCAACATTTATTCTAAGTCAACTCATGTATAGTGATGAAAGTTGACCTTCTAAAAATGTAGAAAGTTAGTTAATTAATGACTGTGAACACTGAAATAAGGAGCATGAGTTTTGAAGCTTGGTGCTTGAGCTTGTTGATTCAAAATAGCGATGTGAAATTAACACAGTGGAAGTGAAAAGTTGGTGGTGTCCATGTATTAACAATTTGTATAATATACATTAGTATATTACATGGAAATGGATTTTTTACACCTTAAGGAATTTAATGCCACTTGTTCAACATGTCTTGGTGCCATGAAATATTAGTAATCCCCCTCTTTTTTATGAATATTGAAGTTCAGTTTACTACATTTAACAGAAGAAATAAGAATATGAAATAAAAAGCAATAGGGCGTGTAATGCCCTCCTCCCAAATCTACCCAAGTAACTGACCAACTGGGTAAAATGTGACGAAGAGTTACTATGATATGATTACACTCCCCATGTGTTAGTTAAGGAATTATAACTGGCAGAACACAACAACACATACCTTCTAGACCTACTACAAAACCCCTAGGAGCCATCCAAATCTTCCAGGTGACTAGCCCCTCAGACAAACTAACATTTTTACTACGTTAATCCCCCAGTCACTCCTATGACAAGGGCATGAGTGGGATTGCGACCCTCCAGTTGCTCCTAGAGCATTGGTATGCCTGCAACTGGGGACTTACCCAAGCAGTTTTGTGCCTACGACTCTGAATTTTGTGTCACTTTTTCTTGCCCAGGGCTCAGGTCAATGCCCATAACTTTGTGACACTTCCAGAGATGAAAGATAACATCAAAACAATGATACACATGTAATTAATTGAACAAGGACTTGACTGGACCCCTACTAACCATGACATGCATTTCGTCAAACATGTCACAAATATGGATTTTACAGGTTTAAACAACATATCTGAGCATAGGGGTCACATACTTATTTGAGAATCAGTAAGAGGCATTGATGTGTCATTACAATAACTGCATTACCATCTATTAAGTCACATATTCATTGTACATTCAATGATTAACCAAAACATGATGCGAGTCATACAATTTCACTGTCATAAAACTCTTTCATAACCAACATATAACCAATAGAGATATCATGGATATAACAACAATATAATCCACATATAAACAAGTATATTTAGCCATAGAATACTAAGGAGAAAGAGAGCTCTTATTGATGATAGCATAAACTAACCGGGCATGGGACTTCCATGAACCGCCCGACTATAGACTAGGCTGATCCAAATCTTTCTTTTAGTCAGTCACCCCCATGCCATATTCCAAGCATGAATGTGGGATCTCATAAAACAAATCAATCAAAACCATCTAGGGATTCTAGAGGCCAAGCCATCTCAACCCTCAACCAGTGATTCCACCCCACATTCATACATCACTAACCATCACCATATTTGTCTCTACCGAAGCTCTCCGGTGCTCCAAAGAGTTTATTTCAACCAACGCTCCACGACGAGTAACTCAACCCACAATTTTTGGCGAGATCTAGAGTGTTTGTCCAACCAAGGATCTAGGACTAGTAACTCAACTCACGAATGGCTCCAGAGAATCTCTCCAACCAAGGCTCTAGGACTAGTAACTCAACCCAAGGTGTTATAAGGCTTGAGAGCGATCTTCTAACTAAGGCTCCACGAACTAGTAACTCAACCCACAGTGAAAGGAACTTGAGAACCAACCAGAAAATAAAAGGAAAGACTCCCACAACACCATGGCTATCCAAGGGATGATAGGGCTATGCAAATCCACTATCAATCCAGGAAATCATCCCTCCCCATGATGAATCATAACCAAGAAACCACACGCATATGCCATGCATGCCCAAACTAGTGGGGAAAACATACATGAAATTCAGTACTTGCAGGAAGAGCACGATGTGGCTACTCATCTCGATGTCTTCTTTCACTTTCCTAGTCCTTCCTTTCCTTCTTGCTCCAAAATCCAAGTATTCCACACTCCTCCAAGAGTGCTCCAAGAAAACTCTAAGTGTCCAAGGGTATGAGAGAGAGAGAGAGAGAGAGAGCTCTGCCAAAACCTGTCAAAATATTGCCAACTAATCCTCAAAAGACTTCTTAGCTCTCTCAGCTCCTCTCGCCCGTACCTTGTACCTCCTCCTGCTCTCCCAATGCCTCTCGGTCATACCCTGTACCTACTTGGCCCTTCAGCTCTCGATCTGCAGCTCTTGTCTTTATCAATGCTGCAAGTCCATCTGGCCAATGAATCTAGGTTATCAAATATCCTCTCTAGTTGTGACTTCGTCCATAAAGGACAAAACACATTAATACTCTTGTCGAGTTGTTCATGCTCCACTTGTGAACAACTCTTGATCTTCCCATTGCTGCTTCTCACCTACTCATGGACTTCATCCCACTATGGTCTTCTAATGTTGCACCAATGAATACCAGGCTAGGAGTACTATTCGTCATCTACTATAGAATCGCTTCTCCACACACAATTTTCGAGCTCCACATATTTCTCCTGGTTGATCAGGCCCTTGAGCTCAACAACTCCCTCTCTTGCAACTACCATTTTCCATCAAGGTGTTGGTCATCAGGCTCCAACTCGGACACTGTCACATTGTCTACATTAACTCAAATTTTCTCCACCCTAGAGGTCTCATTTCCTTGCGTTCTTGCTGGATATGCCTGGAACCTACTTTAGGGAGTCTGTAGCCTAATCAGCCTCCCTAAATATGCCTTCTATCCACCTACACTTTCAATACAACATTTCAGCATGCAACAGAGAAAATACCCACATATTTTATGCCTAAGACACCTTTGACCTACTTGGCCTAGTCTCAATTAGACCCTCTCTTCCTCATTGGTTGCATCTTCCCAAAACCATCCCAACATTCACAATAATGACCTCATTATCCTCTTCATTAGCTCTCCTAGGGCTATGGCTCCCTCATGTATACTTTGACCTCCTTCCTCCTTAAATGATCTCATTTCCATGCTCCTTAAGGTGTGACTATAACCTCCAGAACACCTCTTATTTATACACCAACAAGAGGGCTTCTCCAATGTTAACTAAGGGCTTGAACAACTATCACAAGTAATTTTTACACCAACCAAACCTTGACACTTCATGTGCAAACCCATTAAATAACTTCAAAAATTTGTAACTGCTCAACGATAACTCGAAATCGGATGATTGTCATTGCGTTAGAATTGTCTCACTGAGAGCTATCATTCTCATCCATCACATGTTGAATACTCGTCACGGTTTTGACCCAAACA
>APFE030484523.1:0-10059 GCA_000404065.3 Pinus taeda
TGCTTTCCAAAACTTCATAAATAACATGGGGCTAGTGGAAATTGAAACAATAAGTGGCACTTTTACCTGGAACAATAAGAGGGGAGGGGCTGCTCAAGTTGCCTCTAAACTAGATATATTCATAATCTCAAAGGACCTCCTTCTCACAAGCCTTGACATGTCAGCTTTAACCCATCCCTTTGGAGGCTCGGACCACCAGCCTATCTAGCTTGAAGCTACTTTTATGGGCACACCAAGGAACAAACATTTTAGGTTTGAAAATGTGTAGCCCTATCACGCTGACTTCACCAGCAATATTGACAAATGGTGGATGGAAGATATGCCCGTTCAAGGTAGAAAAATGTTCATGCTACAACAGAGACTTAAACACATCAAATCCAGGATTAATGATTGGAACAAAAAGGAGTTTGGTAATATTTTTAAAGAAAAAAGAGAAGTTGAGCAGAACCTCCAGGGGATTAATCATATCATCATCATAGATGGTTTTATCGAGGAATAGAAAAATCAAGCTGACTCTCTTCAGAACGAATGGGAAGATCGGTGAATGCAAGAGGATATTTTGTGGAGACAGAAATCGAGGGTGTAGTGGATTAGAGAGGGAGAAAGAAACATGAAGTTTTTTCATAAATCAACCCTGGATCATAGGTCACATAACAGAATTAGAAAACTCAAAGATTCTCAAGGGAAAGAGCTCATCTCTCACAAAGAAATGGAATCTTTCCTAGTTCAACACTTCCTTAGCATAGTAGAGGAGCCTCTCGTCGTCATATCTCAGTTCATTAACAATTTCACAAAGCACATTCCGAAGCTTGTAACCAGGGAAGAAAACCATAATCTTAACATGCCAGTGTCTGAAGAGGAGGTCAGTGAAGTTATCAATGAGATGCAAAATGGGAAAGCTCCATGCCTGGATGGGTTTAATGTGGACTTCTTTAAAGCTTTCTGGAAAATAATCAAACAAGATGTCCCTGAGGTTGTGGAAGACTCAAGAAGATCCAAAATGGTTTTGAAGGCTCTTATTGCCTCTTTCATAGCTTTGATTCCAAAGAAGGAAAAAGCTATGACACCAGACCGATTCAGACCCATAGATTTATCTAATGTGGTGTACAAAATTATTTCCAAAGTGATTGCTAACAGACTCAAGCCCCTGCTTCCAACTCTTGTCTCAAAGGAGAAAACTGGTTATGCGGAAGGAAGACAAATTCTCAATAACATCATTCAAGCTCACGAGGTGGTACACTCTCTTAAGAGCAATAAGAAAGCTGGTATGATCATACAACTTGACCTAGAAAAATCTTATGATAAGCTAAGTTGGTCTTACATCAGGGCAGTACTAAGAGCTTATGGCTTCGACCACAACTGGATAAGACGGGTTATGGCCCTTGTATCCACGACTAGTTTTTCAATCCTTCTTAACACCTCTCCCTCCATAACCTTTATGCCTTCCAGGGGTCTCAAACAAGGGGATCCACTCTCCCCCTTCCTATTTTTTCTCATGATGTAAGGGCTAGGCAGAGTGATCAAAATGGAAAATGCTGAAGGAAGAACCCAGGGTCTGAAACTTAGCCTGGATGGTGCAACTTTTACTCATCAACAATTTATGGATGACACAATGCTACAGGGTATTCCCATAGTCAAGGAAGCCAGAGCTTTCAAACAAATCCTGAACGGCTTTTCTATGGCCATTGGTACAGAGGTAAGCCTTGAAAAAACAAAAAGTTTTCTTTTTTAACACTAACATTGCTATTCAGAGGAACGTCACCAGAATTCTCACGTTTCAAAGGGATCAGTTACCTTCCAAGTTCCTTGGAATGCCTCTTATAGAAAAACCTCTAAGAAAGGGAGTGCGGGAGTGGGTAACAAATAAAATTCGGGATAAGTTGAAGAAATGGACATGTAGGTCTTTACATTTGGCAGCGCGTCTTGTGCTTACGAAGGCGATCCTGTAGGCTATTCCCATTTTCATGTTTTCAGCTCTTCCTGCTCCTAAAGGAGTTATGCAACAAATCAGGAGCGTTCAACGAGATTTTCTTTGGGGCAGAGGGGAAGAGAAAAAGAAGTGGGATTTTGTAGCTTGGGACAAGCTCTGCAAACCTAAGGACCATGGTGGTTTGGGGATTCATGACCCTGAAACCCTCAACAGAGTTTCAGGAGAAAAACTTTGGTTGAGGTGGCTTAAGGAATCGGAAACCTCTTGGGAAAGGCTTTGGAAATAGAAATATGAAAATGATTAGCAGGAGAGGGATCATATCCAAATGTCAGGGCTCATCAAGGGCTCCCACATTTGGAAACTTGCTTGGCAGAATAGAGCCATTGTTTAGCAGCATAGTTTCTGGGAGATCCGAGCTAAGAACCTAGCATGATTTTGGGAGGATAACTGGCAATAGAAACAAAATTTGTTCAAGGAATAATTAAGTGTTCTCAAGAATGACACTGAAAACAAAGGTTTACTTATGGTAAGTGATTTCTGGGATCATGTAAGGAACAATGGTAAATGGAGAATATGGAAGGATCTAGGTTATAGAGAAGAGAGCCCTTTGAAGGCCCACGCAGTTTCTGTTGCTCTGGACTTGGAACAGAGGAAGATTTTGGTGTCATCCTTGTCTGACCAACTGAGATGGGGAAGAAACACCGAAGGAAACTTTAACCTCAAAGAAGCTAAACGAATGGCCCTAGGGTTTGATTATCAAAACCCTAATCAGGTATGGAAGAACCTTTGACAGAACCCGCATTGGATGAAAATAAAGTTGTTTATGTGGTTAGTTCAACACATGAAAATTCTAACTTGGGAGAATCTGCTGAAAAGGGGTTTTTTTGGCCCATCCAAATGCCATCTATGTGGCTTACAAAAGGAGATGATACCTCTGCCCATTCACCTCTACCTTGTGGGATTGGGTAGGCTCAATCTTCAAGCAAACTGACAGGGACACACTCAACATCACCAACACTTTGAAGTATTGGAGGAAAAACTTCTCAAGCAATGAAATCATCAATAAATCTTGGACCCTAGTTCTAGGCTTTATTATCTAGGATGTATAGAAAGAACACAATGGGAGGATATTCAAGAACAAAACTGGCTCGACCGAGTACATCATTGCACAAATATTATGACAACTCAAAGACAGAGTTGGAGCCCTTTTGTGGAAACTTCCTGAGAACCCTCCTTTGCCCCAGGATGCTCGCATATTGCTGCAATTGAGCCTCCATGTGCTAGCTCCCCAGGGCATAAACAAGGGTGTGAGCCAAAAAACTGTTGTAAAGACATATGACAGCCTCCTCCTCATGGTATTTTGAAAATCAATATAGACAGAGCCTCTAAGGGCAACCTTGGGATGGATGGATTTGGTGGGGTTATAAGAGATGATCAGGGGCGCATAAAGGACATCTTTTATAGTCATTTGGGGACTTCCACTAATAATATGGCGGAGCTCATGGCCTTATAGCAGTGCCTAGAATTCATGATCGAGTCAAATTTATACAACGCCATCATTGAAGCAGACTCTGAATTGGTCATCAATGCGGCCAAGAAGATATGTAATGGAATGGAACCAAGAAAAGTTTCGAAACATTGGAGGCTATTTTAGCTCTTTCATCGTATTTCTTCCCACTTGCAAACCCTGAGAACTGTTAGTTTCGCTCATGTGTGAAGAAAGGCCAATATGCTAGCTGATCGTCTGGTGAATGAAGGAGTGCTTCACAAGGAAAGTTACAGCAAGTACACTTGCGATTCAACACCCTCAGGGAAATTGTATGATGATTATCAAAGACAGGCAGTTAAAGACATGGAGCACTTCCAAACCATGAGAAATGAGCAGAAGGAAAACCAGTGGAAGCAGGAGAGAGTGAAAGTAGGAGTCAATCCTAACCGTTGATCCCACAAAGAATGCTTAAGACAGAGCAAGCTATAGGGGAGGAGAACATGGTAAATAGTGGGCTAGTAGAAAGGTCACCGACCATAGATTTTGGTGGCCTTAATTATCGAATGACTATCGGGTTGAAAAATGACCAAGGTTAAGTCTACAAGCTGAACCCGAAGATTCATAGATTAGCAGTTTATAATCTTTATCGGCTCCATAAAGAGGGAAAATGTCGCGCTAGTTTCCGATCTGATACCTCTGATGAACGTGAGATCAACAGGGGATTGATCATATGGATATCGGGTTTTAAAAGTGATCAGAGGTTAAGACTTAGACTAGACCCGAATTTTCAGCGAGAGAGGAAGGAACGACAGAAACCGGAAGTGAAGCGAATGATGCACAAGAATCATTTGATCATGGTGGATCAATAGACATATTTGGTGGAAACGTTTAGTAGGAGTAGTAGCATATGAAATTTCTTGCGTCGGGTTGAAGTGCCGTAGTAATTTCTGACCGTCAATCCTTTTTCCACGCGCTGACATCATATTCCATTATGGGGGTTTAGCCACTGGTAACCCGCACGCTAGTTTGATTAGCTGTAGACCAATGGACCTAAGTACCCCGTCATTGAATGGATATCAAGTTTCAAGATGGGGGGTAGCTAAGCCGAAGAGTGGACCCGATTTTTTATAGATCACAGGTTCTGTTTCTTTTTCGGGTCTGGAAAGTGGTTAATGGCCATGCAAGTACTTGAAGCGATGCTGCGTCAACCGTCGGATCAAAAACCAGATCGACGACGGAGATTCAATTGCATTCTATATTTAGGTAAAAGTGTATGGCCAACGATAAACATAGTTTTGCGATATAGCGATGTGCCAAGGTTTGCGAGGATGTGATGAACTGTGGATTGTCTGATCAATAGTTTGATTGAATGGCGGAGGTTTACTCCTGCATTTCACAGTTTCAAGGGTTGGAGGCATGCAGTCACTGCAATGTACGATAAGACGAAATGTGCGATAAGTCGAGATGTGCGATAAGCCAATATGTGTCGAGGTTTGCGAGGTTGTGATGGATTCTCACATTTCGCAGTTGCAGGTGTTGGTGACTTACAGTCAATGCGAGGTGCGATAAGCCGGGATTAGAAGGAAGAGTATTCTTTTTCTGTTTTATGTGTGATGTTTGGGGTATTGTTGACCCTGTTGCTTGTTTTCATCAATGGGTCTGTCTTTTGCTGGTCTTTGCACTTGTAAAGATGTTGTACCATATGTAATCTTATTTTTGAGGTTAATTGAAGGCACCACTCTTACTTTACCAAAAAGAAATAATTAGTTTAGTGCTTACATCAATGTTTCACCCCATACTAATATTTTGGTGGAATAAGAAAGAAGTTGGAATTAGGTGGGCCACTTGTCCCACAAACAAGCAGTCTTCATACATCAATTTGGTGTTTGGCTGAGTCATGACCTTAAAATTGGATTATTATTATTATTATTAGTAGTAGTAGCAACATAAGCTTAATGGTTACATCAATATTTCACCACATACTATGATCCAGGTGGATATTGGTGGCCACCCTCCTATTCACTTGGACCCCCAACACTGTCTCTTTCAGTTTTTCAATTTCCTTAATTGTAGCACAATTTACTATTTTTGGCAATTTTTCACGTCTTGAACTTGCAGAGTCGTTTTGAGGCCCAAAACGACGTTTTTTGGGGAAAATGGAGAGACTAGAAAAGTCCCAAACAAATTTGTTGTTTTGATTTTGGCCTACTCTTCGAAATCTTTGAAACGAGGAATTATGATAGCCAAATAGAGATCGTACGCCAAATTTACAACTCCGGGAAATTGATGTACAAATTTACCCAAAAGTGGCCCACAGTTTTGGTGCTTCATCTCCTAGGGTTAGGTTTCAGGATGTTTAGAGTTTTCAAACGTTTCTCAGTAATAAATAGGCCTTGGATCCTCATTGTAACATAGTTTAGAGGCATGTAGCCACCACATCCCTTCTCATAGATAAGCTCCCATCACCCAAGCTAATTTTTTTCCATTCTGTTTGTAAGCATATTTCAGTATTATGATATTAATGTAATGAAGTGTTATTTTTGCTGCATTTATGTATTTATGGTTATATCTCTAATTTGTTGCGTTCCTGTTTAAGTTCAGATCATACTAATATTTTGGTGTAATGAGAAAGAAAATGAAACTTCTTAGTGTTCTATTATGTAGTGAATTAATATAGTCCATAGACGAGTTTTGGTCTGTGGAGGGATAGCCACCCAATCTCTGAATCTCTTTCAAGTTATGTATATGACAACAACCCCAAATCTAATCACCATTCTTATCCCAAAAGTTATTAATGACATTATCTTCAATCACACTATTTAAGAATTGTATTTTAATTTTTCTTTTCCCACTAATCCTTCCCATTGATCTTTGTCTTATTGCATGCTTGCAAAGTATGTGATTATTCCATTGAAATGACGATATAATGCAAGATGAAAAATATGTTTATGCTCGAATTGGTAAGCATAAGTTATCATAGGAAAATTCACAATCCCGAACACTAATGATTTAAAGAGGATTGGATAATATCTCCAAATATTATTTTTGCTCAATTCCAACTACACCAAAGTAAATATGTTATGAAGATATGAAGAAATTTACCCTTTTAATTAATTTCAAAATAAATTCAATAATCTCAAACTACTTAAATAACAAGTGTTTGATTTATAAAATTATTGTTAAAGGAATCTAACATAATATTAATAAGCAACATATACCAAGAATTATAGTGTCTTCATTTTATCTCAATTTCTATTCCAATATATTATATAGTTTATTAATATTTAAATATAAAAACATTGAAAGACTGTCACATATTAAAGAAATAAAAATAAAAGAAACAAAAAACAAAAACAAATCAAATTGGTGTTTTGGTTTTATCTGCATACAATTTCAACACCTTATTGCTTAATATATATAATAATTATATTTATTATCCAAATACATAGATGTGTCAAAAAATATTAATATACAATAAATGGAATAAAAATGATAATAAATAGTATGTAATCATCAAATATATTAAAAAAATTATAAACTTTATAATAAGATGAATTATATAATTTTAAATAATGATGAAGAGACATAATCATTTGATATTATTATATATATATATAATATACAATATTGCAGTACATACAAAGATGGGATTTATATATATATATATATATATATAATAATATATATATAATAGATTGCCACATATAATATTTTATGTCTATGCCACTCTTTCATTATATACTAATTTTTTGGTTTATTGAAATAAAAAATGGAACTTCATCTTCCTATAGTATTATGTAGGGAATTAATACACTCCATAAAATTGTTTTTGTGTATTGGTAGGAACTACTCATTCTCTAGCTTTCTTCTATGTTTTGAAGACAACAACGACTCCCCCAAATCCATTACCACTCATATCCCCAATGCTATGAATGACATTTTTTCATTCACATGGTTGAAGAAGCCTATTTCAACTTTGATTTTCTCACCAATGTCTCCAATTTATCTTGTCTTATTGCATGATTGTAAAAGATATCCACACAAGCACTTATTCTTTTCAAATGAAGATACATTGAAAGTGTAAAACTGTCTTCCCATTAGAATCTATCCATAGAGGTTATTGGATGAAAAATTCACAACCCCCAATGCTGATGATTTGGAAAGAGTTTGGGGAATCTCTCCTGACAAATTATTTTTGGCCAAATCCAACTGCTCCAAAGTAGATATCGTACCAAGAAAGGCAAGAGTTTTCCCTTCTAATTGGTTCCCAGATAAATTCAATAACCCGAGACTACTCAAAGTTCCTATACTTGCATGTATTTCATAAATAAAATTATTATGAGACAAATCAAATATAGATTCATTAGACAATACATATGAGAGATTATACTCTCTTCCCTTTATGTCCATCTATATTTCATTATATAATGTATAATTCTCCATTTAATAAAATCTCCATTGAGATACATTTATTGAAAATGCTTGAAGCTTCTCAAGATCCAATGGTATCTTTCCACCAAATTCATTATCAGATAAATCCAATATATGCAGTTTTGTGAGATTTACTATCCCCTTAATATTACCATAAGATTTATTATGCCCACATTTAAAACCTGTAACTCTTTGAAATATATAATACATTTTAAAAATTCCCCTCTAAAATTGTTTTTCCTTGCATCCAACATTTCAAGTTTGCTGCAATGGACCAAAGACGAAAGAAGAGACCCAAAAAAATTATTAGAAAAAACAAATAAGATTATCAAAGAAACCTGAAGTTGCATGTTGATATGTCCACTAAGTGAGTTCTCTGACACATCAATCTCTTTTAATACCCTATATTTAATTAAGGTCAACATTGGTCTGTCCAAATTGTTTTGCGACAGATCCATGGTTTGAAAAGTTGTAACATTGTTAAAGAAACTCCCAGGGATACTCCTAGAGAATTGGTTATTGTTCAAAGTGATTAAATATATCTTAATACAATTTCTTAGAAATAGGGAGATTTGACCACCCACCATGTTGGAATCTAAATCTAGAAATCCCAATTCAATTAAGCCAGTATAAATTCATCTTAAACATAGATCTAACATGAGTGGAGAGGGATCCAATTTATTCACTTGAAAACTTTTTTTTTATGAGCCAACTTTTAAAAAATAATTTGTATAGTTATTTAAATTTTTTTATGTTTAGATTTTTATAGATTTTTATTTTGGTCAACTTGAGAAAAATTTCAACTTTGATGATGGACACTCTTACATAGTGTATTGGATTGTAGAATGAGCCTCTCGACTCAATAAGCCTAATCTCTCAACTCAATGACTAAACGATGTTGATAGTCTACTTGTGAAGTTGTTCCAATCAAGTAGGATATCTAATAGTTTAGTACAATTTCCAAGTGTTGGATTGGTGTGACCACCTAGTAGGTTGCTTGGAAAGCAGAGATGTTCAACTCAACTAGACGACAAAACTTTGTTGGTATGGTACGTGTGAAGTAGTTGAAGTTAAGGTATAGGAAGGATATTATAGTACAATTAGCAAGTTTCGAAGGGATGTGACCGCCCAGTGAATTTCCATGCAAGTTTAAGAATTCTAACTCAACCAGACTACCAAACTCTGTTAGTATGGTACCTGTGAAGTAGTTACCTACAAGGGAGAGGATCGATAGCTTGGTACAATTTCCGAGAGTTGGAGGGATGCTACCACCTAATGAGTTTCCTTCCACGTTGAGCTATTCCAATTTTACTAAATGACCAATATTTGTTGATATGGTACCTGTGAAATTGTTACCTCCAAGGGCTATCTTTTGATGGCTTGTGCAATTAAATAGTGATTCTGGAAGAGATCCCATGAGCATATCTATATACCATGAGAACCCATAAATTTTGAGGTCAAGTATTCATAGTGCTTTAAGCTGCCCAATTTTTGGTGGAATTTTTCCTTTCGAAGAATTATGAGAAAGATTTAAAGCATGCAAAAAGGAGAGGTTTCCAATAGATGGTGAAATGGTACCTGTGATATTTAATCTAGTAAGGATGATGGCAACCACCCTTGGAGTGTGGGAGTGTTGTGTGCAGGTAATACCATACCACGAGCATGCCTCCTCGGAGTTATGAGTTATCCAATTGGAGAGCCTTCCATATGGATATTTGATATACTTCTTAAAATACAAGAGAACCTACAGGTCCATCCACAGTTGGAATTGATGACTTCCCTTCAACAGATTATGTCCATTCAACACAGAATCTTTAGAATCTGAACTTGATCCATAACCCATGTGATGATACATATGGTCGTCATAAAAACCATATTTCGCATGAGTATGGTTATGACTGATACTTATTGTAGTTACAGAAGATACCATGTAGAAGAAAAAGAACATCAAAATAAGAAAAATCTTAATATGATCCATTTATGTTTCTCACTGAAAGTAGAACACCCTTCATGTTGAAAAGGAAGAGGATCTTAAACACAAATTCACACACAAAACACATGAGATGTAGCTCTTCTATTGATCATACAAAATTGATCCTTATAATGAAACCAGTGAAGGGTATTTAAACCTTTTCGACTATCAACTCACCTAAAATATCTTGACATGCAACCACACACTAAACTCATCTATCACTTAACTTGACTTGAC
>APFE030484529.1:0-29313 GCA_000404065.3 Pinus taeda
ATTTGGTTCCAAATATAAAGTTTCAATACGCACCTTTTGTGTATTTTGCACATTATTGAGATCGAAAAATTGCTCCATTTGTAATATCCATGTTGCAGGATCCTTGCCATCAAACTTCCTCATATCGATTTTTGGAATATAGTGGGTCTTCAATCCAACATTAGAGTCTATTAAATCATGATTAACATTTCTTTTGTTCTCATCATGAGTTTCCTTTACCACTCTTTCACTATTAGTGACCATTTCTTGTAGCAACTTATTCATATTTATCTTCAATTCTTCAATCTTATCATCCATGCCATCTATTTTAGTGTCCATGCCATTCATCTTAGCTTCCATGCCATCCATCTTAGCTTCTATGCTTTTCTTTAGACAATCCATCTTAACTTCTACACCTTTCTTTAAACCATCCATCTTAGCTTCTACATCTTTCTTTAAACCATCCATGTTAGATTCTGTTACTTTTTGTGCAAGTGACACTTGTTGCACTTGTTCTTGTAATTTTGATATATCATGTTGCATTTCTTCCTCTTCTTCATCAGTCATGCTCTAAGAGCTTTCAGCTTGCTTACTAGGTGTTTGCATTTTCTTTCCTTGGGGCATCAATTACCGATAATAATGCTTTACTATGCCCTTTGAGTTCCTTCAAACTAATTTTTCAAACCAAGCTTATGCAAAAATAAAAATAAAAACTACACACCTTTTTTCACTTTGTAGGAGCTTGATATTGAATCTGATATATCTCTTTAATTCCGGATCATCTAGTTCTGAAATTGCAACCTATAGTAGCCCTCTACATCCTCTTTCCAATGCCACCAGTCTGATCCAAATTGGATTCTCCAAGGAAGAGTTATGCACAATCTCCCAAGATTACCTGATTATAGACCTTTCCAAATGAGCGAACTTGTATGAAGTGCCATGTGTCACTGTTTCAACCTTTGGCTCTAAAAAATATATACAAGAAACTATAGTCTGCCCTCTTTCCATACCTTCTTACAAAATTTCAATCCGATGCTCAGAGAGAAATTTATGACGATTTTCCCTAGGTGATGCAAGCCAGGCCTGCATATAACCAGGATTTTTTTTCTCTCATGCATATAAAAGCGTCTTCAATATCAAGCTCTGAAATTCCCCATTCCAGCTATTCCCCGAACACTTTCAATATGCGGAAGCATTTAAACATATGCAATAAAATCATAAACCCGACAATCTTCACACAAAGGTTCCTTCATGAATGGAATTCTTTTCCCTGTTAATGGTACGAAACCATACACTCCACAATCAACTTTCCATGGGATTAAACCTAAGCTTCAATACAATCCCAATTTAAAAACTTCATGCAGAATTTTGTCAAACACCACTCAAATATCAAGAATTTAATAAATCGACTCTGTCTCTGTTCTTTAAGCGCGCCCTTGCCTTTTTAAAACAAACTTGACATTGGTTAAACAGCCAACCCATTCAACGCCATAATAAACCATCATTTCAGCTATCAATCTAAATCTTCAACCAGGTTCAACTTAATTAAAAATCAAAGCCCAACGTAAACAACGATCCAGCCATTCAATTTACTTACTCCTCATCCAACAATAATGCAAGATCTCAGCGCTATGTTATTCATCGATTTCAACTCACTTCAGGTTCGTTCAACCTTGGCTTCATCTTTGCGCAACTGTGGAAGGCTTTTCTCTACTTCCAGAACTCTTAACCGGAGCTATTTCTCATACAAAATCACCACTGATCTAGTCCTTAATTCCACGTTCGAACTCAGAATTGCATGCGTGTCCTATTCTTCTCTTAATACGTTATGATTATCTGAACATAACTCAACACAAATTCTCATGCCAATGTCATTGTAAACATAACTACGCAAACATAATCACGCAGTTTATAAAATCGATTTCAGTTTCACATAAATATCGCCCTTGAACTCTGATTCCTCAGATCGATCATTTATCCACGCATTCTGATATTGATTTAACTCGCTTCAATGTTGACTTATGCAAATAAGTGTCCCCAGCCAATTACATTAGTGTTTTTCTCTAACTGTAATAAATGAAATTACAGTGGCAGCAGTTATATGTTTTAACAATAAAAGAAAAGAACCAAACTGTACAATAAACAGTAAGGCATCAAGCAGATATAAATCAATACACAACGCAGTCAATTATCGAATACATCTATCCATACTAACAGAAAATCTTGAGTTTAGAATGGCGAGAGGAAAATTCAATGATAATTCTTCTGGCACAACGCCCTCTCTAATGAGAGTTTTTGCTGCCACTTTATTTTTATACATACATAAGGGATAGGTCTTCTCAGACTTTATCTTTTACAAAAGCAGGTTTTTTCCTTTCTGCATAACGATTTAAAGTGTGAAGCTTTATTCTCCAATCTTATCCTAATTTTAACTGAAAAAACATAGAATTTCTATCCCAAATTTTGCTCCTAAACTATTTCTCTCATATCCTTTTATTTAGAAAAAAAATATTTACATAATCCTTACTTTCCTATTTTATTAAAAATAACAAAATATTAAAATTTATCACACCCCCCTTTTATCACATATTTACAAATGAAAATGGTCTTGATGCTCCTGCATCACTAGGTCACCTGTTTGAAATGTAATTCAAGAGTCTGCAAAAAGACCAACTTCCTCAGATCATATCTCCGCAAATATAGCACGAAACGCTCTGAAATTCAAACTTTAGGTTCAGTGCGATTTCATCTCAAATGGGTTTTTTTCACTTCCGAAATGTCGCAGAAAAAAAAGTTATAGCGAAAATTCCACGATGACCTATTTGGAGCAGGGAAACCCTAGAATCCAAAGCTCTGATTCAAAATATTATGGAACCAGCTCACAAAAGGATAGAAAAGATAGATCAACACCTTAGAATTCAGTCTCTTCGAGGGGGCAACCTCCTTTACATTACATAAATGAATAGTTCTTGGATGATTCAAATGACAAAACCTCATTTCTATATATAGGAGTCTAAGGGGTCACAATATAACCATGCCGACCTAACAATAATAATATAAAGGCACAAAAATAACAATAGAGGGATTCTATGGGGCATAGTAATAACAATATGGGGACAATAGGGGCACAAAAATTTTAATAAGAGATACAAGTACAATATTAATGGGGGTATCACTAGTATTATAGGGACCTAACACACTTTGGAATAAATTGGGACCGTGGGAAAAATGGATGTTTATTACCACATGGTATCACTTTGATTATTTCGTCATCCTAAATCTTGTAGAATAGGTCTCTTGCAATCGGAATTTTGGGACCAACAAAATTCGTTTTTACTCCAATACGAGTATTACTCCCAGTTGATCAATATTGCGGCAACCAAAATCCCAAAATCTTGATACTACAAAATGTGTAGGAATTTGGTGGTCCCATGATGCCAGCCTAAGTTGCAAACACTATAATGATGCAACCTAAGTCGCATATACCCACATTATGCAAATTCAATTGCATGTCATCACTATGTCCTGGGAATTCTAACTTTCCATACTTAGGGAAACCTTCACAAATTAAGGTTTAATGCTACTTAATTAAATGCTTAAGCGGAAATATTTCACCTAACTATCCCAAGTTTAGAATTTAATAACCCTTTGAGTGAAACCTTATAAACCCTTCCATAATCTTTGGTTAATAGCCCTTTAATTAAATTCTTAAGGCTCCTTAAATAAACACTATGCGGAACATTCATTTAACTATTCACGGGTTACGACTTTGGGTTATTCTTCAACTCTGGCGCTTATCAACCATACCCTTTGGTTAAAACCTAAACTTAACCCATAATACATTTATCCTACTTATTTCTATTATAACTCTTGCATAATAGAAGTATTTCATATAACACTTCACTTAACCTTACCTTTCTGCCATTCACATGACTTTACACATTTCCTAACACTCAACCTTTATCGTGTTCAACCTCCACCATCGATCTCATTCCTTCAGATCAACGAGTATCATGTGGTCTCCATATTTAACCCATTCACCCACCGGAACTCAAAGAAGTTAAACTTATTTGAATAACTCATCGGGTCCAGCCAACGTGTTAACCTATGCGCACATTCGAGCGTGATTACCGTCTGATCAATCAACCATTGAACGATCATGATTATCAGAACTCAACGAGGTTTTAAGCCCATTGTATTAAACCTCATCATGTCTGAATTCCAAATTAACTAGCGCACACTTCCGGAAGCGATATGCGTCCAATCAATCACCCAATGGATGGTCCTGATGGCTGGAATTCAACAAGGGTTTAATTCCATTGCATAAAACCTTATCACATCCGATTTTGGAATACCGCTTACAACTTCGAGGGTGCACGAGAAACAGCTTCATGCTTATGAAAACCACTCCATCCTTTTGCTAACACGTGGCTTAATCTCCACCGCTCAACTTCTTAACTTTATTTGTGCGATAATTTCTTATTCGTCTATCACACACAATCTCTCCCATTGATCTGATTGATGTAATGGCTCCTGAGCACACTTACTTCATTTCTTCATGCCTTTACTTTCTTTTGGTTCTTACTGTGTAATAACCATCTGTTCAGGTTTTCACCTGTGTCCTTGTTCTCGCCTTCCAATCTTTAATTATTCTGATCCGATCTTCAACTTCGTTCTTTATTCCTTCGCTCTTTTACACTTCCATTGCGTAACTCCTTAGGTTTTAAGAACCTTACAGTATACCTCCACTGTAACGTTAAAGGTTTCCTCCAACACTGTCTGCGTGTAAACCCGATACACTCTTTCTTGCACTTCATCTCTACGTTTTGCTTAATTCCACCTGCTACACATACTATACAGAATTACTCTAATTCAGACACCACTATAATTCCATTAATTATACACATCACACAACTGATGAATTGAATTCTCTGTCTTTATAAAAAATCATTTACATAATGAGTTTCTCTCTCTGGCCTGATTTCCAATATTAGTGGCCTCTTCCTTTCCTATTTGCACGTAGGCTTACAATCAAACCTATCTAACTCTCGAACTAATTCCTAGTTAGCTAACCTTCTTCTATGCCTTTTAGGCTTACATTTATACAGAAGGATTCTATAACCAATTCCTGGTTTATATCCATAACCTTCTCAACAAAATCCTAAAATCTCTTCTTTATCTCTAAGGATCCTCTCTAATCCACAAAATCATCAACTAATTCCTAATCTAATCTTTAAAATTAATTCCCAAATCTCTCAATCTATCAACTATCCTAATTCTCTCATGTTCTCCAACATTCGAGAACATTTACAAATATGCCTCACAATAGTTAATTAAATCCTATTCTTAATATCTGTCATTAAAATTACTCAAAACCTTAATAATTACATTAATTTAATATTCAAGAAACTAACTTCCTTGAAAACACAAGACACCCTAAGTTAACTAGAATACAAAGAAATTTCTGAGCCGAATGCTACTGCATCAGACTCCCAAGGTTAAAATAATGATGATCTCCTGATTATGTGTCCTCCTGGATCCCATACTTTGTTATGTAGTCTATCTTTGGTTTTTGTTGTTGTTTGTTGTTGTTCTCCAAGTCTCCATACTTTATGCTGCATTGCCCCACTAGCTATGCTCTCACAGTTTGTTGCTATATTTTCCTTTACTGGACTTTTTCCTGTTCCTCTTTTACATATCCTTTGCAATCTTCATCAAGTTCTTTATTCCCTACTAATGCTTTCAGCCATTTCTCTAGTAGCTCCAATTCTTTCTCCCATTTACTGATCCTTTGATGAGAGTTTAGTCCTTCTTCTTTATTGAGTGCCTCAACGACTTTCCTGATTATCTCCACTGTGCTTATCATCATGATGGAATGATGATCCTTTAATATGTTTTCAGCTAACATAGTCTCTTCTTCAAGTTTTCCTTTAACCTTCTGCTGGTTACCTTCACTTTGTAGTTGTTGGATCCTTACTACCGCCCTCTCATCCTTACCCTCTTGTTGCTTCTAAACTTCCATCTCATCTCCAAATAACCTATTCAATTTCTTCGATCACAACATCACTCTCATTTATTCTATTCACTGTTCTTGCAAACAAACTATTGGTTTGTGAATTAAAACACTCTTCTGTCTCCATGTCTTTTAGAGACCCTCTGCTACTGTCAAGTACTACTGTAACCATTTCTTTTCTATTTCCAATTCCTCCTACCAACTTCTTCAGCAATTCAATTTCCTCTTTACAATTAGCAAGTGTTTTATCACAATGCTCTTCATTTCCAGCTTCATCCTTTACATGGTCACTATTGCTCAATGATTTAATTGGATTGTCTTCCATAGACAACTCTGTTTCATTCATCTTCACAGAAATAAGTTCCTATTCTCTCCTTACATTTTCAAAAATCAATACTTCATTAACTCCATGTTGTGTAATAGTATTTGAGAACTATCCTCCTTCAGCACTTATAATCCCTGTATTCATACAACAATTGTCAGTTTGAAAAATGTAAGGCTCAACAGCCTCCACTAATGTTTCACATATCAACTCTTCAAGTTGAACTTCATCTCCTTGTTCCACAAGGAATTGTCCTTGTTCTATAATAGCTCCAAATATCAATTCATGAATGATTTCTTTATGCTACAACAATTAAATGTTCTCCTCATTCAAGAGGCATTCTCCATCATACTCTAGTCTAGAATACTTATCTTTTGATAAGTACTCTTCATCCTTTGTCAACACATCAGTATGTTGATCCAAGTTCTCCTCTGAACTCTGGTGACTTTTATCAAATTTTATGGCAGCTTCATAAGGTTTCCAATCCTCTGTAAAACCTACAAACATACCAAAACATTTAGATTCAAAAATATGAGGCTTGATAGCCTCTTCTACTACCTTTTTCCACATTTCCTCATGATTCTTTGAACTATCCCAATAGTTCATTGATCTCCATTCTTCATCTTCACCCAAAACTTCCCCCTGTTCTACTTCACAAATAGAAACTTCCATTTCCAACTCAGCTTCTCTAAGTTTTTCCACCAGCCACTTCATTTGCCTCTATTATAGCCTTCTTTGTAACTTAGGTCACTTCACTGCCTTTATCCTCAAGACCCAACCTTGTCTTTGGTTTTCCCTTAGTAGCATCCCTAATACATAGAGTTGTTATTTTAACTCTGCAATCTCCTTGTCAAGCTCCTCTTGACTCATCCTCTTGCCATTTGCCTTGGCATCCTCTTTCTTCACCTTTCTTTTGTTGTGGTCTTCCTCAGAACCTTTATTAGGACTATCAGTAGTCATTTTCTCCTTTATCTTCATAAGCTCCTCACTCACTTACTATGAGTTGTACTAAAGCCTCTGCAACAACAAGTCCTCCTTGCTACCACTTATCTCACCAATCTTTCCTCTGTACTTGGTCTTTTGGCAAGCACTTGGTTCTCTATCTCTGGAACCTCTTTGAGCACTTCTCTCTGCTCCTTCTAGGCTTCAACTCATCTGCACCTTTTAAGAACACAATTGTCCTCTTTATCCAACCTCTGTTAGAATTCTTCAAGGTTCTGCCACATTCTATTTTCATTCAAAAATTCTTACCAACTTTCTTTATTACTACTTCTTTGCATCTGCAAATTTTGCTACACTTTATCTCTGTGTGTCTTCTGTTTGTCATATTTAAGATCTGATCTCATCTTGCATGCTTTCATCACCATTCACCTGTATACACACCTTCAAACATAACTCTGTTCTAAGTTTCTCAAATAACTTTTACACACGGAATCTCCTTGTTCAGCTCTGATACGAAATGATGCTAGCCTAAGCTGCAAACACCATAATGATGTAACCTTAGCTGCATAGATGCACATTATGAAAATTCAATTGCATGTCATCACTAGGTCCCAAGAATTCTAAATTTCCATACTTAGGGAAACCTTCACAAATCAAGGTTTAATGCTTCTTAATTAAATGCTTAAGCGGAAATATTTCGTCTAACTATCCCAAGTTTAGACTTTAATAACCCTTTGAGCAGAACCTTATAAACCCTTCCATAATCTTTGGTTAACAAACGTTTAATTAAATGTTTAAGGCTCCTTAAATAAACTCTATGCGGAACATTCATTTAACTATCCACAAGGCATGACTTAGAATTATTCTTCAACTCCGGCGCTTATCAACCATACCCTTTGGTTAAAACCCAAACTTAACCATTTCTCTTGCTTATTTTTATTATAACTCTTGTATAATAGAAACATTTCATATAATACTTCACTTAACCTTACCTTTCCACCTTTCACATGACTTTACACATTTCCCAACGCTTAACCTTTATCGTGTTCAACCTCCATCGTCGATCTCATTCCTTCAGATCAACAACTATCGCATGATCTCCAAATTTAACCCATTCACCTGCCAAAACTCAAAGAAGTTAAACTTCTTTGAATAACTCATCGGGTCCACCCGACGTGTTAACCTATGCACACATTCGAGCACGATTAATGTCTGATCAATCAACCATTGAATGGTCACGATTATCGGAACTCAATGAGGTTTTAAACCCATTGTATAAAACCTCATCGCGTCTGAATTCCAAATTAACTAGCATGCACTTTTGGAAGCGATATGCGTCCGATCAATCACCCAACAGACGGTCCTGATGGTCAGAATTCAATGAGGGTTTAATTATGTTGCATAAAACCTTATCGTGTCCGATTTTGTAATACCGCTTAAAACTTCAAGTGCACGCAAGAAACAACTTCCCGCTTACGAAAACCACTCCATCCTTCTGCTAACACGTGGCTTAATCTTTGCCGCTCAACTTCTTAACATTATTTGCGCGATAAGATCTTATCTGTAAATCGCACACAATCTCACTCGTTGATCTAACTGATCCAATCACTCATGAGCACGTTTACTTCATTTGTTCGTGCCTTTACTTTCTTTTGGTTCTAACTATGTAATAACCATTTGTTTGGGTTTTTGCCTGTGTCTTTGTTATTCTGATCCAATCTTCAGCTTCGTTCTTTATTCCTCTACTCTTTTACGCTTTTGCTACATAACTCCTTAGGTTTTAAGAACCTTACAATATACCTCCACTGTAACGTTAAAGGTTTCCTCCAACACTGTCTGCGTGTAAACCCGATACACTCTTTCCTACACTTCGTCTCTGCGTTCTGCTTAATTCCACCTGCTACACATACTATGCAGAATTACTCTAATTCACACACCACTATAATTCCATTAATTATACACATTACAGAACTCGGGAATTGAATTCTTTGTCTTTATAAACAATCATTTACATAATGAGTTTCTCTCTCTAGCCTGATTTCCAATATCAATGGCCTCTTCCTTTTCCTATCTGTCTGTAGGCTTACAATCAAGCCTATCTAACTCTCAAACTAATTCCTAGTTAGCTAACCTTCTTCTATGCCTTTTAGGATTACATTTATACAAAAGGATTCTATAACCAATTCTTGGTTTATATCCATAACCTTCTCAACAAAATCCTAAAATCTCTTCTTTATCTCTAAGGATCCTCTCTAATCCACAAAATCAGCAACTAATTCCTAATATAAGCTTTACAATTAATTCCCAAATCTCTCAATCTCTCAACTATCCTAATTCTCTCATTTTCTCCAACATTCGAGAACATTTACAAATATGCCTCACAATAGTTAATTAAATCCTATTATTAATATCTCTCATTAAAATTACTCAAAACCCTAATAATTGCATTAATTTAATATTCAGGAAACCAACTTCCTTGAAAACACAAGACCCCCTAAGTTAACTAGAATACAATGAAATTGTTGAGTTGAATGCTCCTGCATCATCCCAACTAATCAATGCTATGGTGGAAAAAACCCCAACTATTGGATGTTGCAAAATGTGTAGGAATTTGGTTGTCCCAACAGATCAATACTACGATGATAGAAACCCCACCTTTTGGATACTGCAAAATGTGACAGCCAATAGCAGGAAATGAGGAAACTATGGTAGTGATGAGTGTTAGGTGTTACAAATCGCAATATACATTAGGTTTCCAACAATAATACTTAGCCCAATATTTGATAACGCTAACTAAGGAGGTTGAACTGTGCCCTTAGCCATACTACCCAACTACCTTTGGTACATGCAAGTAATCTCCCCAAGTGTTATTCTCGATGTACTGTAGTAGCGTGGCAGTTGATAGCTTATCTAAGGTTGGTTTTACGGTAATCTTGGGGGAGTTATGATATACGAGAGGTACATGGAAGAGCAGTATGTGTATAGGTGTTGTTTGATGCGCTATCAATCGAAGGGGTACCAACAGGGGTTACAAGGGTTCTGACAGACATGACCACCTCTTATAGTTCCTGCATGTATGCTTCCCCAACCACAGGTTGATGCACATAACGACATATCTTTGTAGTTTAAAGACGTTGGAACACATATCTAGCCTTTTTTTTTTTTTTTTGCTAAATGGGTGGTGTAGTTGTCCCGAGAAAGTTCTCTGATACCACTTATAGTATGCTTGACCTATAGAAAATATCAAAAGTGTGAAATATGAAAGAGATACCACAGAAAATAACACAATGAGATGATAGAAAATGTTAATATTCTATTAAGAAGTACAACAATATTGTTCACTTTCCTATACGAGGGGGTAACCTCCAGTAGAATAGAGCTCAATTACAGAACACAGAACAAGACATCGCTTACTATCTTCGACAATATATAGTTTCATGAGACCCAATACCCTAACTACGGTGGTCCCCTACATAATGCATGTTAACCACTTTATTTATTAGCCATGGCCTATTATAACTAATTGTGGTCCCTTTTTTATAATGTGGACCAACCACTTACAATGCTTACGAACTTTATTTACTAAACTAACTAATCATGACTCTTACGGGGCCCTTTAGGCTTATTACATTAATAAACGGGTTAGGGTCAGACCCTAACATGTTGACTATGCTTTAACATTCAACACTCTTCAACTTCGGTCAAACATAATTGTTTATTTAATATTTGGGTTTACAATATTGGGTTTATAATATAGTTTTTAACATTGAAAACCATAGTCAACCATGGTTAGTCACAATTAAGATTTATAAATGTTTAATAAGATCAAATATTAATATTAATAAAGTTAAGTAATAATTATAAAAATATCATTAACATTCTAACGTTGCAATGGTACTAAAATCTATCCAACATCACAGTGTGGCAAACATTGTTGCAATGTCACATTACTTTGTAGTTTATCCAACGTTGCAATGCAACATTGCAAAATTATTCAAGCACATTTACTAATGTGGTTTACATTAATTGACTATGTTTGATAGTCACACTCTTCAACTTCAGTGAAACCTAATCATCTATTATAATTATTGATGAATATTAATGGTCAAACATAGTCAACCACATTAGTTAAGCATAGTCAAAGAAATTCAAACTTTATAGTAAATGTTTAAATAGTTAACGATAATGTTCAAATTTGGTCAAACATAATCTCCTATTAATATTATTGATTAATATTCATAATCAAACATGTGACGTTGGAATGATATAAAAAATTATTCAAGATTGCATTGTGACAAACATTCTCGCAATGTGACCATCATTGTCATAATCTTACATTACATTGCAATTTATCTAATGTCACATTGTGATAATACAAAATTAGTCAACTATATTTACTAATGTAGTTGACTATGTTCAACTATGTTTAACAGTGAACACTCATCAACTTCAGTCAAACATAATTGCCTATTATTATTATTGATTAATATTAATGCGAAACATAGTCAACCACATTAGTCAACAAAGTCAACATTTTATAATTATTATTTAAATTGTTGACCATGATCAAACTTTGTCACAATGTGATAATCATTGTTGCAATGTTACTTTACATTGTAATTTATCCATCATCGCACTTTGATATTACAAAATTAGCCAACCACATTTACTAATGTGGTTGAATTTGTTCGATTATGATTGAAAATCAACACTCTTCAACGCCAGTCAAACATAATCATCTATTATTATTATTGATTAATATTAATAATCGAACATAGTCAACCACATTTGTCAAATAATGTCACCCTCTATAGTCAATGTTTAAATAGTTGATCATGATAAAACTTAGTCAACCCAATGTTTACTATATTTAACAATACTCAACCTCATTCACCATATTTAACATTTGGGTTTATAATATCATAGTTTAATATTTGGATTTATAATATTAAATTTATGGTTTAATACTTGTTCTTATAACTTTGTTGCAATGTGGCAATCATTGTCGCAATGTTACTTTACATTGCAATTTATCTAACGTCACGTTTCAACATTACAAAATCAGTCAACTACATTTAATAATGTGGTTGACTACGTTCAATTATGTCTGACAGTCAACACTCTTCAACTTTGGTCAAACATAATCAATTATCAATATTATTGATTAATATTAATAATGAAACATAGTCAACCATATTAGTCAAACAATATCACTCACTATAGTCAATGCTTAAATAACTGAGCATGATGAAACTTGGTCAACCCTATGTTTACCATATTTAAAAATACTCAATCTCATTTACCATATTTAACATTTGGGTTTCTAATATTGGGGTTTATAATATTGGGTTTATAATATTGGCTTTAATATCAAGGTTTATAATATTGGGTTTTTAATATTAGAGTTTAATATTATGGTATATAATATTGGGTTTATAATATTAGGGTTTTAATATATAGCTTTAATATTAAGGTTTATAATTTCAGATTTATAATATTATGTTTATAATTAGGGTTTAATATTGTGTTTAAAATATTAGCTTTTATAATATTGGGTTTAAAATATTTGGTTTTATAATATTAAATTTCAAATATTTTGTTTTAATGTTAGGGTTAATAATATCAAATATATCACAACCATAGTGCAATTTATCCAATGTTGCATTGCGACATTACAAAATTAGTGAACCACATTTACTAATGTGGTGGACTATGTTTGATTATGTTTGATAGTAAATAGCCTTCAACTTTAGTCAAACATAATCAACTTTAAATATTATTGATTAATATTAATAATCAAACATAGTCAACCACATTAGTTAAAATATGTCACCATCTATAGTCAATGTTTAAATAGTTGACCATGATGAAACTTGGTCAACGCTATGTTTACCATATTTAACAATGCTCAACCTCATTCGCCATATTTAGTATTTGGGTTTATAATATCACAATTTAATGTTTGGGTTTTGAATATTAGGGTTTTTAATATTGGGTTTAATATTAGGGTTTATAATATTGGGTCTATAATATTAGGTTTAATTTTAGGATTTATGATATCGGGTTTCTAATATATAGGGTTTATAATATTAGGATTTAAAATATTAGGGTTTATAAAAGTAAGGTTTATATTATGGTTTAGTATATAGGGTTTATAATATTAGGGTTTAATATTAGGTTTGTTAATATTGGGTTTATAATATTAATATTAATATTGGGTTAATAATAGAGGGTTTCAATGTTAATTGAAACTTACTCGTCTAGTTGAATACTTAACTTATACTTATATTAAAACCTTAATATTAAAACCCAATATTTTTAACCCAATATTATAAAACCTAATTACTACTTAATAATTAATATTCATATTCATATTAAATCCCTACCATACACCTAATAATTATTAGTGTGGTTGATATACACTTATCGATGTATATCAACCATATTTACTGATGTGGTTGTGCATGTGGTTAATATACAACTATTGTGTATAAACCACATTTATTAATGTGATTGTGGTAGTCACTAGTCGATGAAAAAACATTTATTTCTTTGTTTAGATTTATTTATTTATGGTGAGAATATTTATTCATTCATTTTTTCTCGTCAGGCATAAAAAAGTATTTCATGAAAGTGTTTTCATTAAAGATGGATGGGTGATGGGTGGTCTTTTTATGAGAAATATTATTTTAGGAGAGTATTCACTTTGGATGACTTCACCAAATAATTTTTATTTATCCATGATTCTTTCATTAGGTGGTTGAGATGATGAACATCAACATCTTCTTTAATATTATATCAGAGTATCTTCATTGATAATGGGTCATGTGTGTATTTTTTGAAGAGAGAATAATAATTAAGAGGGTAGGCACTTTGCATTACTTAATTGGTATTTTTTTTAATAATAGTTGGTTTTTGAGGTGGATGGGCATTAAGATAACTAATATATCAAGAAAATATCTTTATTAATGATTTGTGATGGGTGGATATTTTGAGAAGGGGATATTACTTTAGAAGGGTAATCACCTTGGACAAGTATACCAAACATTATTTCAATTATAGAAGGGTAAACAATAGTGAACTAGGTTGGCTTGACTTTACAACTCCTTGATCATATTTATAACTTGAGTTTCTCTTCTTTGTAAACCAGTGCTTATGATGAGTCTTGTTCTAGACTCGAAACACAGACAACATAAAATGAAGACTGTGGAATATATGAATTCTGAACCTCAAAAACCACACCACAGAAATCTTCAAACCATTATTAAAGATGTTTTGTATTTAGTTCTTTCTTTTGTTATTTGATTGTTTGACATCCTAAATTTGAGTGAAGGTGAGTTTGTTTTCCTAGAGTGGTGGGGTTACTTTCTTACATCTAGTTTTATTTCCCTTTTAATTCATGTTCTAATTGAATTAGACAATTTAATTATTCTTTATTAGGGTATTTTCTACAAGTTTCTATTATCATGTGGCAAGGAAGGCATGATTTATGAATCTATATGGTTTTTTTCCATGTTTCATAAGTATTTCACTTCCATATTCATTTTCTTCTCATTATTTGATGATCTAATTCTATGGGAAAATGGACATTTTATTTTCTTTCACTGTCTTAGTTCCTTATTATATATCAAGCTTTTCTTTCCTTTCCTTCCCTTCTAATTACTTACAATCTATCATGAAAAGCATGCAAAGCAAATAGTTTGATGGATTATTTCTTTTAATATTTTCTACGAATCTTAAATGTTAAAGGATTTGTCTCTCATGCTTTGTTGGTGTAATATTTTGTTGATATTTTTCTTTTTGTGCATCATAACTTTGTAAGGATTTTACATGTATTGAACTCAAGGCCTCAATATTTATTACCTTATTATTCATTTCTTTTACTCCTAAGTTTCTTATCCTAATCTTTTTTTCATGATCTTTATTATTCATACTCATGAGAATTTACACTCCTTAGGTCAACTTGTTTCTCATAATCATTTAAAAGTTATTTAGAATTGTTGTTCAAGGATAGTTAAGTGGTCATGGGAATGTCATATTTGCACCTAAAGGGGATTTTCTCATAGTTTATGGTTTGGACTTATTCTTTTTTCTAATATTCTAAAATCGCATATTCAAGCAATGTGGGGAACATGTTTATTTGTATGCAATTCTCACATATGAAGTATAGATTTTGGCTTTATTATATTTGATATGTCAATGAAGGATCCATACAAGTTACATATTTCCTTCATAAGGATTTTATCCTAGAACACAAGAGGATATATTCTTCTCCATATTAGGGCTTTGCTAGGATCATCTTTAACTATGTCAAAAACCTCTATCTAATACTACTTATAGAAACCAACTAATTTGAGAAAGTAAGGTTTGGCCCCAAAAATTCTCTCCCCTATATTTTGTGTCAAAAAATATTGCTAAAAGAATACTTGGCACATTATGGTAGTGTTATTGACCCTCACACCCTTTTCATTGTCACAATCCACTTTCTAATTACATGTTTAAGCTATAAATAATCTTGCGAACCATTAGATTAAGGCACAGTCCTTCATAAACTCATCTTTTTTCCCTAATAATTTTTACGGAATCCAGGATTTTTTAAAAAATAGTCATCCTAATGAGTAATTTTTTAAAGGTATCTTACATTCCATCTTTAGATAATTCTTTTATAAACAGGTCATTTTCTTTTTTTCCTTTTAGTGAATTAAAAATATTTTCCAAAAATAAACATTTTAATAAATAATTCTTATAAACAAAAAATTCACAATCTTGAAATCAAATAAATTTTCTTTATCTTTCTCAATATTGTTCCATATGATGAAAAGGAGTGAGCCCCACCCCATGGCATGTGGTAGTTTTATTGATTCATATATATATATATATATGCTTTTAGAGTTGGGTAAATGTTTTTATATTTGACTTTGAATTTTAGTTAGTTAAAATATAATTGCTATCAATACTTATGCAAATAAGTATGTCTATTTTTGGAACAGATCTTCTAGAAATTTTAACATAATTATTAGTAATTATTAGGTGGATGGTAAGGATTGAACCCTCCATAGAATATCCTTAGTAATATACACAAAATAAACATTGAGATTTATTTTTGAAGTAGTTATGCTTTTTTTGCTCTTTTAATAAAATTCATTAACTAAAAAAATGTGATATGAACAAGGGTCATATGAAAAGAGTTGTTTTTTAGGTATGTGGTATTGATAAGTTGTGATATTGGCTCATAGTATTGTAACAAAACATATTTATAGATTAATAATCTCCATAATAAATTGGGGTTGAATCTCTATGGTTAAAAATATTGTGACATGTTTTTTCAAAATTTATATTTGTTAAAATTATATTTTGATTCTTTTTATCATAAATAATAATAATAACTATTTTGTTTAGAGAATAATTTCGGCAAAATCACATAAAAAATCATTTGTCGACGCGTTTCGAACCAACCAGTGTGGTTCATCGTCAAGACAAGTTGATTTTGCCGAAATTATTCTCTAAACAAGATTATGGATCACAGAAGTCTAAATTCCTTAATAATAACTATTTTTTAAATAAAATTATAATTTAGTTAATTTTTATGGTATTTAAGTAATATTACACATGAAAAAAAAAAAAAAAGTGTTTTGTGGACGATACTTATCAATATTGCCAATCATTTATTTATATAACTACTAATATATATTATTAATTTTAATTAGATTGATAATATTTTATATTCATTTAAATTTTAATTAATAAAAATAATTTATTCTATATAAATCTATATAATATAAAATCCCTATAATTTTCATAAAGTATTAGCTAATCTGAAATAAATTTACACATTTTTTTTCATATCTAGTTATAATCATTTATTAAATTATTAAATAATATAAGAAGTTGTGTAAATGTTTTTATATTTCACATTAATTTTATTAGTTAAAATGAGTTGCTATTTATGTTTTTTTTCTAAATTCCAATTATTAACTATCTTTAAAACAAAATTATAACTTTCGACTAATATCACTTTCATATTTCTTTTTAAATTTTAATAAAAAATATTTAACTATAGAGATTCTTTGTATTATCATATCTATTTTTCTAAATAGAGATGCTTGATGTCAAGAGGTATATTTGGTTTTTTTTTTCCTAAGACATATGAGAAGAGGAGGAAAAAAAAATGAGATTATTAATTTGACTGGTCGATATAGGAGACTTGCAGTTGGTTTGACCCATTTCATAGCCGCCGTCCACGTGATTATTAATGATTTGAATAATAATAATAATAATTAATACAAAAAGCCCAACCATTTTATTGACAGTTGTGGCCAAATTAAATTAAATTAACTTGTCTTTATCTTTACTTTAGGTACATATTAAATCAAATTGGGTTTTAGCAAACATCAATTTTGTGGTGGGTTTCATGGCAGTGGGCACCTGCTACAACTAGGTCCACCCAACTATCTACTGTTAGGTTTGATAATAGAATTTGATGGGCAAATTGTCATTTATGAAACTTTAGTTACACTTAATCAATCATCATTGTTCTCAAACAATAATTTTTTTAGTTTTAATGTTTTATAGTATATTTTTATGGAATTCACAAATTATTATAACATTATTGTAATAATAAGAGTTAGTTTTCTCTTTAATGGTTGTGGTTGTAATTAGGTGAATACCTATATTTTAGATTGGTCTAACATTATAAGTTTTGTCTTTTGTTTGGTATTTTATAAAAACAATTTTTTTTAGTTGAAACTAATTTTTAAAAATAATTCTTATTTAAATTGGATTATTATTAAAATATATTTTTTATTACATATAATTCAACACTGTAAATTCTTAAGATACAAAAATAGTTGAAAATTCACAATTAAAACTTGTTTTTCAACTAATTCTACTAAATTATAAACAAATTCAACTAAAACAATATACAAAAATAAAATCTCCAAAACCTATAACAAATAACTATCATCAGATTTAAAATTCTAAAACAAACAAATTTCAACCAAAAAAAATAATTGATGAGCACCCGGTCATATGACCCCACCCTAATTATGTTATCAAAATAGTGGGTGGAGAGGTAAGAGGAAACACTTAATGTTACACCCGTGTCGATGTGGAGCAGTAATAAACCTTAAACGCGGTGCAGAAATTAAGTGGCGTCCAGTTAGTTAGTTAATTCGTTGGTAAATAGCAATTAAAATATTTAATGAATCCAGCGCATGTGACAGGAATGCCAGGGTATTTAAAGCTACTATACATAGACATATATATTTATATTAATATTAATGTTAATGGTCAACGTTTTTTTAATGGAGTGTTCTGGAAACAGTTGGTGTTTTTTTTTAATAAATCTCATGTTTTTTTTAATTTTCTAAATAATTTAATTATAGAGAATTTATAATTAAGTTTCTAATTTTTCATTAAGATTTTTTTTAAATTTTCAATAAAAAAAAATATTACAAATTTTCTAAACTTGTAATAAATAAACTATGACCATGACTATTTAGTAAAAAAATTTGCTAATAAAAATCCATATTCATTGCACACAACTTATTAAATGATGTCGTTTTCATTCATGCTTGGTTTGCTTCTGGTCCGTTTCATTATTTGAGTGAAACGTACCTTTTAATTCATTTATAGAGTAGAAACAAAGATAAGGAATTCAAGTGGGAGTGAGGGTAAGTATGAAATCTAACTTAGCAAAATCTTTCATGGGATATTTAATGTTACAGAGTGAATCTAAAGGGAGTATTTAAAAGCATTTAAAGTACAAAATTTTAAATATTTTTAAATTGGTTTAGTTGTATATATTTTACCTTAAATGTTTTATGTTTTTAGATTTTTTTATATAATTATTATTGAAATGTAAGTATATAAATCATATAGAAAATTTAATTATATTCTATATTAATTTATATTATATATTTATAAATCAATTTTGAGCAAATTTGTTATTATTATTTATTTATACGTAAATAAATAAATTTAACATTTTAAAAATACATTTATATATTAAACCACTTAAATTTGTGATTTTTAAAATTTTCTGATTAATTTTAAATCCAAAAAATAAGAGGAAAAAACATCTTCCATCTATTAATTATTGTACACGTTTACAAAATATTAACTTCAGTCCAGTTACAATACACATTTACAATATATCAACTTCAATCCAGAAAAAAATGTTAAAAACTTAAAACGTTTAGAGTGGCTATTTACCTATCAAATACCGTCGAAACCCTTCAATGTCCCCTGCTGATATCTAAAACATTTGATAATTGAATAATCAAAGTGAATTAATTTCAAATTCCAACCCATACGGCCAAAGAAAAGGCATGCCAATGCCGCTGCCACCCGTTCATTCCCGGTGGGGCCAGGCGCGGGAGCATTATTTAATGAATGAGCGAAAACAACTCCGCTATTTTTATAATTTCTCTTTCTTTTTTTTAACCTCGTAGTCCAGGTATGACAACATCAAATTCGATATTGAATTCTGTCAGGAGAGTCAATGATTACCCTCTTCCCAGCGGATCGCCGTCTTTTTTGTGTGCCCTGCAGCAAAGTGTCATCATTGATATTAATGATTTTGAAGGTTTTTTTGGTGTAATTTGTTTAAAATTTAATAGGGATTTATTGGAATTTACAAATTTGAATTGTAAATTCTCCATGTTACACAAATCAAAATTTGACTAATTTTTTTTTTTGTCATATATCAACTAAAAACTCCAAAAAATCTAACAATTAGATGATACCTTAGAAGTCACAAATTTCAATATTTCATTTAATGAATGAATGTATGATAATTGTTGAAACACCCTTTATTGTTGTATCTATATTTGAAGAAATTGCAATCTGATGACCCAACAAGATGGATGGATGTCTCTATTAGCTAATAAAAAATATATTCTTATGGTAACATTTTTAATCGGAATATAACAATATAATGTTTTGATAAAATTTTATTTAAATGTAAAAATGAATTTAGCAATCTTAAAAAGCCTAACCTTAATATTCCAATTTAACAACTTACAAATAAGATTCTCCAAAATCAATCCAAACAAAGCAAAAAAATTTCCTTTGTTGCTATGCAATTACACCAGAGGTGTTTTAAAAGAGAAAGTTCCCCCACCAACATTCATCATCTATCCAAAGCCTATTAAAAAAGAACTTGTGTTTGCACTCTGGTTGTCAAAATGCCAATGTCTTTGCCTGTGTCGATGATGTAGTCCGTCAATTCAATGGGATGACTTCGAGAACGATCTAGGTTTGAAGAATTTATGCATATTGAGTCTGCCTCCTCCTCCGCCTAATGCATCTACAAAACACATGTCTCACAAAACAATTTTTGGGAGTTCAACACCAACTGAGCAACTAATGCGTGAGGGGATTCGAACTCATGTCTAGATTCGGGGCTTAACAACTTTGTATTCTGCATCCACCAATAAAGGAAGCGAGGTGGCTTTCTGGGTCTGCAAAGATGAAAAAAATCTTTGCTTCACTAATTTTAAATTGTTTCCCTCTGTGGGACTCGACGGTTTAGGCACATAGGTGATGTGGTCATCAAAACAAGATGGGTTAGAACTAATAGAGTTTCTTCCTTCTACAATAGATTCAAGTCAAGATGGCGATCCTTCCATCTTAGCAAATGACACACTTTTTCCACTTGTTTTGGAGTACATGGTGCAAACAACTTTAAGGTCATAAATGTTACTTGTTACATCAATTAAGCATGTAATGCAACTTTAGGTGACATGGAAAGAAATAGATGAAACACTAAAAAACACTACTTTCATATCAAGGCGGAAATAGAGAGATTTAAGGTACAATGTACATAAATTGATCAAGATTGGTGTCACAAGCAACATTACCTACAACATCTTCTACATTGTAATGGAGAACGCCCTTCCACACCAGTGTCCTTGTATGCTTTAACTTTTGATAAAAGTCTGTGAGGGTCTCTCTCGCACTGAATTTAAAGTAGGCCGCTTTAATGATTATTGGGTCCTTCGTTTTTTAGGTAACCAATTTTGGAAAATTTTGGTAAGTTTTTGGCCGGAAAATGGTTGCACAAGAGATCGTCAGAGAAAGGAATTGAATGGTCGAAACAACTAGACACTGAGAATGATTGGAAAGAGGTAAGTAAGGGAAATAAAAAGGCAGTTACGTTGGAATTTGCAGAGGCCGCAAAAGAAGGATATGCATGTTGGAGTTTGAAATAATCCAAGGTGATAAGGACCAAAACAAGCGAGCGGGACCAAGGGTAGGAAATCTATAAAAGCATAAGGGAAGATGGCAAAGAAGGAAGATCAGGAGCGATTAGAGAAATTTTGAGGTTTTAAAATGAGACTCCTAAGAATATTATAAAATAATAGTGGAAATACTAAAATAAGATTAGATTACATCATCAAATTTTAGAGGAAAAAAGAAAAACTACTTTTTCAACTCGTATTTTCAACTGATCTCCCTACAATTTTACTCAAATTTTGAGTGGGAGCACTTGTTGGATGCAAAATTTAATTCATCATCCAAGGAGTACCCATGTAGTAGGGTCCATCGAAAGTAAGCAACATGGGTACTCCTTAGATGAGGAATGAAATTATGCATCCAACGAGTGCTCTCGCTTGAAATTTGATTAAAACCATAGCGAGATAAGTTGAAAATACACATTTTTTTATTTATTTTTTAATATTTTTATTTTTTTACTCCAAAAATAGTGAATCATCCCTCATGGTTAACATCATCATCTTGAATCCTATTGGTTCTTATAATGTTGATTTTGGTTGTACATTTTTGTTTTGAGGCCCATTTTAGACCTCAAAATTTCTCTATTGATATGTTGATATGTTGTCGTAGTGTTGATTGAAGAAACTCTTGTTGCTTCTGATCTTTTTTTGAATTCTATTATGTAATTTGATTCGATAGTGATCCACGCTATTGATTTTGATGAAAATCCTCCTTATGATGTAATGATCTAGTTTTCAATGAAAGAGGAGTTTGGGGAATTTTTGTGTGTTTGAATTATAACTGGATTGTTCATCTCCTTTTAAAATTTTTACTTATAAATTAGAGCACTCCTAATAGGATCCAAGCTATTCAAAGCCTAACTTTTCCTATACATATAAAAAAAAAAAAAGTTCTTCTTAGGCAACATCAATTTCTAAAGAATATTCATCCCTAATTTCACAAAATTAGTCAAAGACAAAAATGACATGATGGAAAAGTGATATGTAATTAATTGGTCATGATCATCAAAAAAAACTTCTTTCAATCAAATCAAAATATATTTTGGAAAAGCTCATGTTCCCATTAACCTTTATTTTAGTGCAAAATTGTACATATTTTCCATTGCCTTAGAACATACTATTGTAGTTGTTTTACTAGAAAAGAATGATGAGGGATTTGAACATCCTATAGCCTTTTCTAGCAAAACTTTAAGAGATGATGAACTAAAGTATAAACTATTGGAATAACAATACTTTTTCTTTAGTTAAGGCTCTTAGCTATTTTCAGACCTGTTGGGTCCCCCGGAGCCACATTGTGCTGTGTTACAGTGCAGAACCTGTGAACATCTAAGATTTCTTAATTTCATGGTTAATTCTTTTATGCTTTCAGAGAATTATGCATAGAACTGATAAACCTTCTAAGAAGAACTACTTATTTTTTATTCTTTCACCTATATTCAAACTAAAGCATTCATACACTTTGGGTTAGACATACAATTTATGGATAATGAGGAAATTTATGAAATAAAAAGACATGACAAGAATAATGACAGGGCACTTAAGAATATTGCCATTTAGCACAAAAATAAAATTATTTTGCATGTAAAATGCTAAACCCATGTGACATTTCATCAAGATAACTAAATATTCCATATAATCTCAATTCATATCACAAGAATAAAATGAGTAATGAGACTGATTTAATTCTTCTTATTGCAGACAAAATACAATTATTGCATTCAAACAACTAGATGTACCATCAAGAAGTATAATTAAACAACTATATTGGAATTAACTTGAGATTGAAAATTCACATTACATGGGAGGTATGGAGTTACACAGTGTTATAAGAAGAACACTAAAAACCCATCATGTACCTCAAAATTCTAGTCTTCATGACAGATTCAGATTACAAAATCAAGCAACCTCTTTCAAAATTTTGCCAAAGTTTCCATACAAAAATCCCCACCCCCCGTCATTTCCATCAATATGGGATCTATATAAAGGAAACAACACCCTAAGACCTCAACCCTAAACTACTAGTGGTGTTAAGAAACCACTAGGTTGTTTACATATTGACAACTAGCAGTTTGTAACTAACTGCTTCTAGAAAATTCCAGTTGTCAGTGTGGGCCTTGCTTTTCAGTTCACTCCTCTTCTTGTTGCATGGAATGTTGTTCAGTTGGAGTCTGTATGATGATATTTTCTCCTCAACTCTTGGCTTTCAGATGAGCCACTTATAACTTTAGTAATGGAACCTAGTCTTTGTACTATTGGGCCTCTTGGGTGGCCTTGTATAGCTTCTTGACCAACTCTTCCTTCTGTTTTCCCACTTTCATTAGCTCCACTAATTGCATTGGATATGCATTGCATTTCCCTCGCTTCTTAGGAACTTGATTTATTTGTTCTTCTCATCCAATACCTTCTTGAATTCTTGGAACTGTTTCTTAGAGAGAGACATTTTCAAAATTACCTTTTCCAAGGCTTCAGTTTTCAACATCCTTGCCTTAGTTGCCACATTGTCCTTCTTCAGATTCTTCTCAGCTTTATTATCGTCATCCCTCAATCTCTTAAGTGATGAGTGAGCCTTCTAAGCTTCATTCTATATCATCATTTAAGGCTTTGGACAAACTATATGTGTCAGGTAAAGGTATTTGTGACAGATCCAATGTGATATGGGTAACTTCATAATCTCCAACATAATTGACTTCCTTGCCATAGGCTTTCAAGAATGCCAAGTTTAATATATCCCCTCTATAATCCAAGATACTAAGTAGTTGAGTGTCTACCATATTTCCTGTCTCTACATGCCAAAAATCTATCTTCATCTCCTGCTTGGACCTTTTAGCTATGTCCTCAAATTCTATAATGAGGGAGGATGGTTCTATGTTAGACTAAATACTAAATGTGTTCATGGCCTTTGAAGATGTCAATGTTGTTGATATCTAACACACTAGGAATGGTGAGCCTTTTTATATCACGAGTTTGTTTGGTGGGCCTACTGTAGGCCCTGCAATTAGTGTCATGGATTTATCCAACCCTTCTTTTGCATCATCATCATCTCCTTCTATTTTTTATATTTTGAGCCACTTTGAGCTAGACTCTCCCGCTTGTTGATCTATCTCCATGTCACCATCATTTGTTCTTTTTATACAAAATGACTTAGAATTATATGAGTGTGTTGGAAGGAGTATTTCCTTGACTTCTTCAAAAGTATTTTTCTTGGCTGCTTGCTCTGGGATGGGCTTTGACTAGTGCCTATGTGCCTCTTTGTCTTTATATTTTCTCTTATTATAAATTAGATCTAAGAGTTCATATATCCATTCTAATCCTTGTGAAAAATGCAATTTTTATAGCATCTTTTGCATTTTTTCTTGGGCTTTCCTAGTTTTGGCTATGAATGGATAAATTTCTTGAGGAAAATGGAATGTGATTGCTACTTTCCTTGATGCAAAATGTAATCAATCACTAATAAATTTCTTACTGACAAGATCTAGTGCAAATATTTTGGGAGTGAAGAAGATTGAAGCAAGTATGGCTTCTTGAAACTATAAATTTTGTTCATTGTACAGTCTTCTAGGAGGTACCAGTCTCTTGTTTTCCATATCTCATTCATTTCTAAGATAACTCTGGGTAGGGGATACTCATGGACAAATTGGTAAAACACTGACACAAAGGATTGAATATAATATAAAATTCCCATGTTTTTTGGAGTTATTCTTACAAAGGATATCCATTCAATGGTATGGAGTTTAGAAGTGTAGCAAGAAAGGTTCAATTTGACTTACCTGTGGTCAAATTGAGAAAATTCAAAATTTCCACATCAGCAAAAACTTGGAGGAAGTTAACTAAAGTGACATGGCTATTGTCACTCAGTTAGCTCAGTAAATTCAAGTTAGTGGGATTGGATTCAGTTTGCATGTGTTGATTGTTAATTTGTAGCAATCCAGTTCAATTATTTCTAGTTGTACTCAGTTAAATTAGTTCTAATAGTTAATAGAACTAGTTGGAGGTCAGTTGTGCAGTGAGATAATAGTCTAACTCAGAGATCATCTATTTAACTGTTCAATCAACCAAAAATAAATCATGCATGCAAGTAACTTGAATTTCTCATTTGTGGTGGAGATTCCAAGGTAGTGTAACATCAATTGTAAACTAGTTTTGAGAGTACAGGTGTTGCATGCAATCAGTGACCAATTCTTAGGAATTGCACAATCATTTTGGAGGAAATTCCTAAAGAATAGGGGTCAATTTCCTCAGTATTTTCACAAGGAAATAGCAGCTCAGGTGGGGGCAAAAATTGGCTAAGTCTAAGTAAGATCTTCTCATTGAGCAGAGAGAGCAATTATCCTTTTGCAGGTTGAACTCAGAGTTGGAGCTAGAAATTTTAATAGATTCGCTATTCATTTGATTATTGAAAGAATTCTTAAGGGGTTTATATCGGTTGGCTTCCACTAGATACATCTGTGTACTTATGTATGTGATTATGCATGTTTGTGAATGTTGTTCTAAATTGTGAACTAATTTCTGCAGAGCAGTAGAGTTGAATTGTGTCTCTTGATTTAGACTAAATTTCTTGAGTAGTTTCAATTATATCACCATATTTAGACATGATATCAAAGTAGGATTCACATTAGAACAAGAATTTTGAATTTTTTCTTCAGGACGTTCGAATTTGCAGCTTTGGTGTAGTAGGATTTCCTCAAAGTTGGGAGAATGGCCTTCAATGGATTGAGATTGGAGTCTGCCTTGGAAGGAAACTCGAATTTCATTGCTTGGAAGGATTGAATGGAGGTAGTTCTTGACAAAAATGGATTGTTGGAGTATGTCAAGGTACACATTCCAAAACCAAGATTAGTTGATGATCCAAATCGGATCCATAAACGACTGACAAAGAACCTTGACTATATCGAGACGAAACAAATCTTTAAAGAATCCAAAACAACATCAAAAACACCCTGAACTAGTGGCCATGGTAGCTGACATGGAGAGACGAGGACCTCGGTCAAAGCGCGCTAACCGAGGCCCATGGAGATCATGCAGGTGGCCAAAGTAGCCCCTGGGAGCCTCGTATTGGGAAAAGGAGGTGATTTTCGAATCACGCATCGCTGGGCAAACAGGGCCGAAATGGGGGAGCCTTAAGTACTCGCTTGCATTGGGGGCCAGAGAATTGTGGGCAGAGAAACAAAAAAGCGCTAAAGGAAAAAGGTGGGACCCACACTCTGGAAAACCGGCGGTATCGATTGGGGCACCCTTGAACGATAAGAGGTTTTGGAGGAGAGTGGAGCGATCCCACTCAGCGATAGATGTGTGGTAGCGGAGGTGAGAGAAAAACCGCCATGATCGTGCGCTATCAGTCAAGCAAGTCAACCATGCTCGACGTGCGTATGACATTGGATCTGGAGGAGCCCAGATCAGATGGCTGAGATTGTGCCTGATAGAAAGAAGCGGAATCGACAGGGAATTAAGTTGCGATTTAAAGGGATTTAGAATCCGTTTGACCACCACGGTGGAGAAGGAATGTATCCATGACATAACGGAAGAAACGAATCAATGAAGCATGCTGGCACTAGTTAGATGGAGACACATGGCCACTTCCCGAGAATTCATGTTGACATCGAACAGGGAACTCTAAGCACAACTGCAGAAGGTGAATCGACGTAGGCGGGAGAGGAACCAAACAGGCATAGGGATCGAATGGTTAAAGCCATGAATAGAGACAGTCGAAAAAAAAGGGGGATTTGGAGAAGAGTCCAAGTGACCAAGAGAGATAGCGAATAGTGAACCCTGAGAGGAGGACTGAACCTAGAGAACAGTAAAGCTGAGCAGAGGAGACAAAGGGTTGAGCTGACCATAGGCAGCTTCGAGCACCAGAGACCTTGAAGATTCAAGCCTTCCCATAGAGGAATCTGTCTAGATTGAGCATCACATTTGGCTCTTTCCACTGTAGACCAAGGGTCACAGAGCTGGTAGGAAGAAAAAGAATCTGTGAACTCTAAGTGGCTTGGGGAATCCAAGAACCACCCTGCCAAGCAAAATCTGCTGTCAGGAGAACTCATATTGAGTCCCTGTATTGTAATTTCTCTGCTGTAAGACAGAATAAAACAAGGCCACCACTGAAGCTGGACTGGAGACGTAGCCCTGGAGAATAGGGTGAACTCCTTATTAAAAATTGTTTGTGTCTTGTGTTGCTTACTGTATTTCTCTGTTGTCTTTCCATTTAAATGTCTGTGCATTGGCAATCTGATCGATCCGTTTCTTGAATAGCACAGAACACACACCACCACATGAGTCTGTAATACCTTTTGTTTAACAAATCTTCAACTGAGGTTACTCATAGGGTGATTATCAGATCAAGTGGTATCAGAGCCCTAGGCTGTAAGGTTAGACAAGCTTGTGTTGGTTTAGCCGTGAATTATCACTAGATCAAAGCTCAAATTAGGAGAAGGAGATTTGATGGAAACTAATCCTAAAATTGGGAGAGTCTATTCTCGGAAGACAATGTCAGAAGAAGGTTCTATAGGGCCAGATCCTCAATTCATAGAAATTTTCCTAGCTATAAAGTCTATGGTAGAAGAAATGTATAGGGACTTTAGAAAGCATAAGGATGAAGATTCATCAGGCTCTAAATGAGATAAAGAAGAAGATGAATCTTATTCCCATGACCACTCAAAAGGGAAAGAAGAAAGCTTTCCTACACCTCCTAATAGCCCTGTGCATAATAAGAAAGCATCCTTAATTAAACTAGATGTCAAATTTGATTTGCCTATATATGATGGAGAGCTAAAGGCTGAAAAGTTGGACAATTGGATTAGACAAATTGATGTGTATTGTAGAGTAAAAAACATAGACTCGGACAAGAGTAAGATTCAGCTGGCAAGTCTACACCTAAGAGGCACTGCCTTGGTTTGGTGGGAAGGTAGAACCCAAGCTGATATGAAGAAGCATGGTAAGGCCATCTCTGGTTGGAGTGGATTTTTTGCTGCCATCAAAAAGCAGTTCTATCCATTGGCCTACATGCAACAAGCCATGATGAGTTAGAAAACTCTTCGGCAGTTGAAATGGAAAACTGTGCAAGGGTATAGTCAAGAACTTAGAAAGAGAGCATTGATGTTGGGGATCTCGTTAGACTCACCATAAACTCTTTTAAAGTACATTGGTGGTCTACACAGCTACATGAGGCATACCATCCTCATGTTTAATCCCACTAGTATAGATGAGGTATCTGTACAAGAAAGGACATGAATATAAAGTATGCAAACTTGTGAAGTCCTTGTATGGCCTCAAACAATCACTACGAGCCTAGTATGAAAAACTAGCTGAGAATCTTCTGAAACTCAATTTCAAACATTATGATCTTGATGATGCAACTTTATTTGTCAAGAAAGTTGGCAAAACAATTGTATATATTGTGGTATATGTAGATGATCTTTTGATGACAGGAAACAATGAAAGCTACATTGCATCCATAAAGAAGGAATTGGGGAAAAGTTTTGAAATGACTGATTTGGGCTATGTTCATTACTATCTTGGCATTGAAGTAACCCAACATCCAAAGTACATATTTCTTTCTCAAAAGAAATACATTGGAGATTTGTTAAACAGATTTGGCATGACAGAGTGCAATCCTCTTACTACTCCAGTGGAACAAAACTTAAAGCTCACATCTATTGAAGGAAAGGAATTTGAAGATGCAACTAAGTATAGACAGCGTGTAGGAAGTCTCAACTACCTTACTACTACCAGACCAGACATTTCATTTGCTGTTGGAATCCTCTCCAGGTTTATGCAAAAGCCTTGTGAGGGACATTGGTCTGCTGCAAAAAGAGTTCTAAAGTACT
>APFE030484529.1:36787-61514 GCA_000404065.3 Pinus taeda
TGACCTCACTGGCCAAACTACTATTTTTAGACATGCTATTTTTAGCAGGTCTATTTTTAGCACATTCTAAATTTAACATTTCTTGTCGCACATTTTTCAACATCCTTTTCATAACATAAAGGACTGCTCGCATATATTCCCCACTTGATCAATTATAGATCTACATTTCGACCATGTGGCTTATAAATTTGGAAGGGTTGAGGATTTCCATTATGTCAAATTAAAGTAACTCAACAGGTAATTTTTTAAACTGACCCTTAAATGTCAACAATAAATCCCTTGTGTACTTTCTATCTTCCAGGCCTCTTTATACAACCATTTTCTATACATCAGTAGATACCATTGCATATTCTTCTATCACTATATTTTTGGTAGGAAATTCAGCTACATCTTCTCAGTCATTGGTTCTTTCTAACCTCCCTTCTCATACTCATTGACAACATTAACAATGGGAACAACTAGAGTAGATGCATCTAAATAAATTACATATTTCTTCTTTTCTTTTGGTGTCTTGTATGCATTATACAAATCACCAGCTGAACTGGAAAATCATCTTTAACTAGACATTCCTTCATCTTCTTCTTTCTATGATCCCTCTTTATTCTAGCACCAATGAAGGTTGTGGCTACAACCCAATGATTGGTAACAGGTAGGGTACTTTCATTATTTTCAATAGTATCATGGACTATATTCATAGCCTTGTCCCTCAAATTAGCATTACATTTTTTTGCAACACCATATAATACTTACTCAACTTTAAATTCACTAGAAAAAGGGGTAAATTGTTCATACATTGCCATTTCTTCTCTGCAAATGGCACTAGATTCATAAGGTAGCTCCATTTCATGTGTAATTTATTTGAGTTGATAAGAGTCACCTTTCCTAAATATCACAACAATTGCAGTGCTATATTTGTTATATTTTCTAATGACCTCAATCTGTGTCAACTCTTCATTCAAAGAAGGAAAAGACAGCTCTTGAATACTCACATCTAAGCTCAAGTGTTTCTTCATGTGGTTCATCAAGAGTCATGCTTAACTTAGTAGCCAAAGAATAACTCCATGTCTCTTATTTCCCCAGCTATTGATATGTTTTGAAATTTGATTCACAAATTCCCACATCACTGACAATGCCATTTGATTATTTATGATTCACATGAAATAAAGAGAGATTTTTTGAATATGATTAAGAGTTATAAATATCTTTAGTTTGACTTTCATAGTGATGGACACCCTAACTCTTGACTACAGGAACATCGTTGCCAACATATAATTTTTTTACAGAAAAATTACCCCCACTAGGGATTTTAGTTGTGCTTTGTATCTTGAAATTTCTGACAGTTACATCTGATTTTTCATTTTCTTGACTGGGTATTGAGCCACTTGATTCTAATTTATTAAAACTTTCAGTGACTTGACCAATGTCCACATACCTTACATTATCCACAGGCTTATTAATCACTTCATATATATCATCTACAAAATCATACACATATCCTAAGGGTCCATTGATCCTCTCTGTTACCAATGTTGAGGTCCCCACATTTAATGAGCTCACATCATTTGTTGAGCTCCCTAATTGATGTAAAGTTGATGAGATTTCATAAATAGATAAAAAAATTCCAATGTGACTTGAGAAAGAGACAACAAAAATAGAATCAGGTTCTTGAGTACACGTTGTAAAGGAAATGGAGGAGATACACATTGGGCTAGAGGTAGTGGATGCAACACTGGAAGCTACAATATTTCTTATTAAATTTTGAGCTAACAAATATTGTTGTGATTAAGTTTTGCATTGATTGTACACTCATGGTTTCTAGAGATGTCAGGAGTTTCACAAAGAGTTGTCCCAATAGTGAAAACAAAAGAGGATTTACTCTTTGTGGGCTAGTTTAGATTTTAAGCATATAAGCTTTTTGAAGAAGATTTTTTAAGCATATAAACATATAAGCTTTCAAATTAATGAGACATACCTGAAATTTAGCTTTTCATTTTGATTTTTTAACTTTAATTTCCCATGTAACTTTGGATTCAATATTAAAAATTTCACCAACTCCTTAAGACAATTGGGATGATATGGTTATAAATAGCTATTGACTCCAAAATTGATAAATGATACTTGCCAGATTTGGTTGGACTAGGTACAAGTTCAGGTTCAGACTTGGTTTAGGTCTAGATCCCAAACCATTTTATCCAACTAAATCTCTAAAACTTTTGTAAAAAGAGCTAAGGGAAAAAAAACTAAATAACTTGATTTAAGGTGAAGAAATACTACTTTAGTTGTCATAGATGTTCTAGCCTACATGTTATGTCCATGTGATGTCACTCCCTCTCAACTAGAGAGAATATCCCTATTCTATTTTTAACTTGAGAATATATTCTTGCTCCTATACGAGGAGACTTACTTCACTACCTCTCAAATCTAGAGGTGATTCCTAACTTCCTTTCTACTTGGGAAGTCATATTCACAAGCCTTCCAGCTTGTCCTCATGAGAGTATCTGTTGTCAATTATTCATAGTTGCATGGCTCCCTCTTTTCTCCACATCTCATTATTTAGAGCCTACTTTCTTTAGAGGTATCTTCTTGAATCTTGTGACAGGTTCCAGGTCATTAATTTTTCATATCACTTTCAACTTGTCAATTTCACTTAAGGAATTATATTTGAGCCTTTCCAAGTTTATGACTAATCATAGCTTCCCTAAGAAATTGATCTCCCTTGACCTTCAGGTTATCTTCTTGCAATGCTACCTTTCAATCCCAAGATGAGTGCATCTTGACTTCATAGTTTCCAGGTACCAGATATAGAGCTTCCCTCAATTTTCTTCATACATATAGTTGAACATGTCCCAACTGTCATCCTACAACATTCTACCAGGTGCAAGACAATTTGTCAACCAAATAACCAACAATAAATGTTAACGTCAGACTTACCTCATTGTGACAACTTTATCATCATCAAGATCTTCAAGGTTCATCTCCATATGATTCTTCCTTCGTACAACAACGTGCCCAAAGATCGAACTAATTACTAAGTTACCATTTGCTTTCAGAGATTGTACTTGATATTGATTATTAATAAATATATTCTTGCGAGAAAGTCTTAGCATTCTATTCATTTTGGAGTAAGTCAAATTCATCACTTTAGACATCATATAATCAAATGAAAGGTTCACTATGCTTGTGACCAACACTTCCTTCAGGATTATATCAATCCTACCCAAAGGTTGCATTTAAACATGCATTACTAACCTTTCACACAATCATATAGCTATATGTAATTCATAATGAGCCTTCAACTTGACCAACTGCATTCCATCATCATTTTCACATACTAGTCTTGTCATAATGCTTCTTTCAAGAGCCTTCCAAGATGAAAACTCTTACAATATCATGATGATCCATCTTAGCAAAATGACTTCCTCTAACATAATGTTACACAATGTATGGATGAAAGCTTTTCATTAAAGGACTAGTTGATTTCAAGAAATTCAAACAAGTAGACTTTAAATATGCTACTATCACATGCTTCTACCTACGATGCCATACTAGATCAAGATGCATGTTTACTCCTTTAGATATTAAATTATTTGGGGTCCTTTTAGTTCCCTCCATTCATCATGCAAGGACTATTTTTGCTAGTCCATTGTTCTCATTTTTATTTCTTCATTTTGTACCTGCAATATTTATCAACAAGTACGACAAAGAAAAATACAAGTACAAGAGCATGATAACGACCTATGGTTTCATGATTTTCATAGAGGTTATTCTCTTAGGATTCATAGACAAAAGCCCTAACTTCCTTTACTATTTCTCATTGAAACATAAACCCTAGGGTTTAGAGGACATATCCTAGATTTTTGTTCCACCCTTGCTCAAGATTACCAAATACCCTAGATTATCTACAAACCTAAAAGTCAAGAGTTAAAGTTTCTATGAGGGAACAATTAGATTAGGGTTAGGGTTTCCACTAAGGTTTTACTAATCCAAACACTAGCTAGGGTTTTCAATCCTTAGATACAAAAACCTTCAAAAAGATGAAGTCGACAAACCCTAGAATCAAAAGGTGCATCACGACCCTAATACATTTTATGCATACCCTTTACAAATACTATACTTAGAAATCATACTTACCTAAGGACTACATACCTTTATCTTTCATGATCACTGGAGGCTACTTCAAAGTCTTCTTCTTGATCTCATAGTCGTGGGCATTTTTACTGCCTTTAAGATTTAACTTTGGGCTTTCTCCAAATGATCCCAAGACACTTAAAAATGCCTCCGTTAAGGATGCCAAGCTACTGCTCCTTAAGACTTCATGTTAGGGTACATTTTAGTTACTATTATAGTCATTCTTCTTTAATTCGGTTATCTTAGAAATAGTATTGGTGTTTGTCTAGTGCACGTTTATTGAAACTTCAACCCTCTTAGTCAGGGCCTACAATAGTCACTGCAAAACCTCAATATTAGATTCATAATTCCTTTCCAATATTCGGCCTGATATTCTTTACAAGATGTCTTCCTTCACTGGCTCGAAATATTTCTATGATCCTGAGTCTAGACCTTACAAACTTTAGCTTAGGTCTGAAACCATTAAAGGGATATGCGGCTTGCAATAGAGTCTTGTTCACACCTCTCAAATGTCGATTTCTCTACAAGCTTATGCAACTTTCTACCCTTTAAGACACCTCCATCACTTCCAACAACCACTATAGGAGCTCGACCTTCTCACTATTGTTGTAAAAATTTTGGCCTTGTTACTTTGTTCCTATAGTAGCCCTTGATGTTCCCTAATAGACCCTCCTTTCTTTGTGTTTTATAACTTGAGATAGTTCGGCCCATGATTTTTTAAAATGTAAGCCTTGTGTCTTCCATAATAGCTCCAGAATTCATACATAATTTTGATATGATATTTTCCTAACAATGGCTTGGGAAGAATTCTTTCTAGCTTGGATTTTCTTGAAGGAGATTATAATCAACCCCTTCTTTTAGGCTTTTGGAGCATTGCAAAAATGCTTATACTCTTTCCCTAAGCTCCGATACCATGTTGGAAAAATTTGATTAGGGAAGCATTTAATTTACTTTTCCAAACCATGATAGTTATTTGTCATTTACATTCTTCTTCTTGAATATTATGCTTATGTTCTTATCAGTAAATTCCAAAAAAAAAAAAAGATCATAGAAATACATAATGACCACAAGATATAGGCTCCAAGTTAGGTCAAAACCCCTCCAAGGGGGAAACCAAAAATAAATTCTCTTCTTATAGAATCGACTTCAAAGGAGACTTCCAAGACCGAAGCATAGACCCAAGCTGCCACTAGGAACCACGTTAGCCACCCAATTATTTCCTTTCCACAACAAAATAAGGTCTTCCAAGAGTAGTGAAACAATGTTCCTTCGAAGCAAGGCTCTTTTAGTCATTGTATTCTCCAAGCGAAGTCTAACACTTATCCTGCAATTTTCAAACCCCAAGTGTATCCAAAATCCCTAGGTTTCTTGCACATGTGGGCAGAAACATGCAAATTTGTACCTTTGAATTCTTCAAGAGCTTCTCCATTCTTTTCGCTAACCTCCTTGCTTTCTTAGAACTCACTCATTCCTCTTCAAATTCAGGCTGAATTGATGATGAGTGGTCATCGAATGTGTTTCTCAATAAGTTGAGTGCCTTCCCTTTTAGCCTTTCATAGGGCTCAAACATCCATCACAAGGCTGACTTTATGTAGGTTGGCCAACTTGGTTATTGGGGGTCTTCTAGATATTTTTAATATACAAAAATAATGATAAAAATGCCCAAAACTATCTTTTATAATAACAATGACACTTTGACTTGTGATAAACCTAGGAGACCTAATGATAAATAATTTGAGCATGAAACCCATGGTTCAAAAATATTTTTTCTTTTATTCCTTACATCTTTTTCTTTGTCCAAATAATAATTACATCATTACATGAATCGAATGACAATTATGAAGACCAAAACTAGTTGCATTCTTCAACAAGAGGACGAGGAGAACTATGTCCTGATAGGAAAGAGTAGCAAGGCTAAGGAAAAGAAGCACCAAGGAGAGGTTGTGTCCAATGAGAAGGGAAAGAAAAAGGATCTAAGTAGGATCAAGTGGTTCCATTTCCATGAGTTTGAACATGATGCAGGAGCATCCAAACATAACTAGCAATGTTAAAGTTTGTTCACATGTTGTGGCTAAACAAGTTGAAATTCATTTACTCATTGGTCAAAAGCCAATTTTACTGAGAGGGTTGGATCTCTCAAGGAATCAGTTGTAATTCATTATTGTAATAAGTTAGAGACTGTCTTATTTTAGATTCAAAGATAGAAATTGTTAGCATAGTGCTAGGATTTAGAGATTTGCTGTTAGATATATCAAAAATAGAGATTTGCTCTTAGATATGGTTGGAGTGTCAATCGATGGATAAAGAGGAGGGAAAATGTAATGAGAGAAATGATGGGTAGAATGAGTGTAGAGAGATAGTGAGTGGATTGTATTTTTTTTAGACAGAGGTCGTTAATTGTGTAATCAGGCCTAAGGTCGAGACTCTGTTATTTTTTTATCATGAATAAATCAATGTTGTGAGCATAATTATATAAACCACTCGTGGAGGCCTCGAATGCTTGTTTTTTCTCCATATTTGGATGATTTTGGTGTTGGCTCTCTGTTTTCATATTTTACAGTAGAAATCCCCGTGATTAAGACAAATTTGGTGTAGTTTGTGTCCATAAGCAGAAATCCCATTTACATAGAGAAATAAGGCAAAACACTTAGCGGATTTGGAAAGCTGGATTTGAAATAATATAAACGTTTCTTTTGGAACTTATCAGGTTTGGGTAATATTATATATATCGCATCGCTCAAACGGGTTGGTGCATGTCACAGACCTATCGCCAAACCCTTGTAATATGCGATTTCTGACACATCACATCAGCACTTCGAATTGGGAGCAGTAAAGTGTAAGTGGGCGTATTGCAATCACCGATAGCGATTAGTGATATCGCATTGGAATCCGCCAAAGGGAAGCGTTGATATAAGGGCGTTGCGACTGTCGATTGCCGATAAGGAGATTTGATCTGGACTATTAGATCTCATAGCTCCAGATCAACGGTCACCAAAGCTCGGCACATTGACTTTTGCATACAATAAGTGCGCCAATGAAAAATGGTAAATATCAATGTTTTTGTGTGGTTTTCAATGTATTGCAGTTAAAAGGGAAACCAATTGAATATAGTTAAAAGGGTGATCCACTGGGTGATTTGGGTTTTTGGGCATTTTTCAAAGGCATTCCAATATCGAAAGGAAAAGGCAGAGTATAAAGAAAAGGGTGTTCGGTGGGGTGATTGTTGGATCATATTGATCCATTTGTGGGTTTATTATTGCACCATTGTTTCTGCCTGCATCATTTTGGTATCAGAGCAGAAGAAAGGGTTGTTTGCAACGAAGATGCCGCCAAGGAGAGGCATTGGTCGAGGAATAACTAAGGCAAATGCAATTTTATTGGAAGAGGTATAGAGTCTGTGTACAAGAATGGAGTCAATTGAGATTACCCAGAGAAGAGCACCTGATGAAGGAACTGAGAGTTCTTCAGAAAAATCTCTTGTAGAGGAGGTAGTAGACGAAGACAATGAAACTGCCAAAATCATTAAGATGTTGGTGAAAGTGAGAGGGAAACCTAAGGCAAAAATCCCTATGTATGACAGGAGTTTGAACGCAGAAGAGCTAATGGATTGGGTCAAATCCTTAGACCAGTACTTTGACTATGAAGAGGTTGATGAGAGGAAGAAGGTGAAGTTTTCAGTTACCAGATTGAGGGGTCATACAACTATCTGGTGGGGTGAGTTACAGAAATCAAGAACGAAGAAAGGGAAGTCCAAGATCAAGATATGGGATAGAATGGTAAGTAAAATGAAAGCCAAGTTTTTTCCTAAAGACTATCATTTGAATCTTTTTAAGCAATTGCAAAATTTAAGGTAAAAAGGAATGTCTATTAAAGAATACACAAAAGGGTTTTATAGATTGAGTATTAGAGTAGGGCATGTAGAGGATGATGTGGAAAAGATAGCTAGATATATCAATGGCTTAAGGTATGATATACAAGATGAGATTAGCTTGTTAAGTCTAAAAACTGTTGAAGATGCCTATCAAGCAAGTTTGAAGGCCGAAGAGAAGATATTGAGGAAACATAATCAAAGGAATAGGAGAAAAAACTCAGCAAGAGGTAGGGGAGCTACCAGAACAAGGGGACCACAACATCAGCATGAAGCAGGAAGCTCAAGTAGCAGACCATCACAGAGGGGAGAATCTAGTAGAGGAAGATTTGTGCCTAGAGGAAGAGGGTGAGGAAGAGATGTTCGGTGTTATACATGTGAAGAATGGGGACACGTGTCATGGGACTGTCCTCATAAAAAATCAGCAAGTCAAAGGAGTGTGAATGTGGCTGAGACAAAGCTAGAACCACCTCGACTTATGGAGAAGGAAGAATCCCTTGAAGAAGGTGAATCACTATTATTGAGAAGGACTTTGCTTAGGGTAGAGCTAGAGATTGGAGAACTAACACAAAGGAATAATTTTTTTAGAACTACCTGTAAATCAAAAGGTAAGTGTTGCAAAGTAATAATTGATAGTGGAAGAACTGACAATCTTGTTTCTACAGAGATGGTGGATAAGCTCGGATTAGCAAAGACTATGCACCCTACTCCTTACAAGGTATCAAGGTTACAGAAGGGATATCAGATTATTGTGACTAAATAGTGCAAGGTGGAGATACAAATTGGTACGTATAAAGATGTGATATTATGTGATGTAATGCCCATGGATGTATACCATGTATTGCTAGGAAGACCGTGGCAATTTGATTGAAAAGCTATTCATGATGGAAGGAGAAACACTTATACTTTGGAAAAAGATGGAACTAAACACACATTTCTACCATTGAAGGACGATGCTGACAAAGGAACACCTGGAAGTAGTGTTATGCTGATAAGTGGAAAGGAGCTGTTGCAGGAAGTAGTGAAGAATGAGGAGTTGCATTTTGCTACTGTGGGAAGACCAAAGGTAATTTTGACTTTCACAAACTTGAATGATTTTCCTAAAGAAGTTAAAATGTTGTTAGATGATTTTGCTGATATTATTGTGGATGAATTTCCGAATGCATTACTACCGATTAGGAGTATTAGTCATCACATTGACTTAATACCAGAAGCAAGCTTGCCAAATAAAGAAGCATACAAATTAACTCCTCAAGAGAATGCAGAAGTTGGAAGGCAAGTGCAGGAGCTGATGGATAAGGGGCTGATCAGAGAAAGTCTTAGTCCATGTGATGTACCATTAGTACTCAGTCCAAAGAAACGAGGAGAATGGCGCATGTGCACAGATTCCAAAGCTATCAACAAGATCACAATCAGGTACAGATTTCCTTTGCCACGCATGGATGATTTAATGGAATGTCTGAGTGGATCAAAATTCTTTACTAAAATAGATTTGAAGAGTGGATATCATCAAATAAGAATCCGAGAAGGTGATTAATGGAAAACTGCATTCAAAACAAATAGTGGGTTGTATGAGTGGTTAGTGATGCCTTTTGGACTCACTAATGCACCTAGCACATTCATGAGGCTAATGAGTGAAGTCTTGAAGGAGTATGTAGGTAAATTTGTTTTTGTTTATTTTCATGATATTTTGGTTTCTAGTAAAATTAAATAGGAGCATTTAGAGCATCTTAAGTTGGTCCTAAGAACTCTGCAGAAAGAGAAACTACTAATAAATTTGAAGAAATGTAGCTTCATGAAGGAAGAGTTGATTTACTTGGGATTTGTAGTTTCCAAAGAATGCTTGAAGATGGATCCAGAGAAAGTCCAAGCAATTTGGAACTGGCCTACTCCCAGAAGCATATTTGAGGTAAGAAGCTTCCATGGACTTGCAAGTTTTTATAAAAAGTTTATCAAAGGTTTCAGTCAAATTTGTACACCGATCTTTGAGACAATCAAGGAGATCAATCAACCATTTCAATGGACAGAAGCGACAGACAGAAACTTTAATTTACTGAAGAAGAAAATCACAGAGGAGTCAGTTTTAGCTTTGCCTAATTTTGAGCAAGTCTTTCAAGTAGAAATAGATGCTAGTGGAGGAGTAGTTGGCACAGTTCTGAGTCAGGAGAAAAGGCGAATAGCATATTTCAGTGAGAAATTGAATGATGCGAAGAAGAAATATTCTTCTTATGATAAAGAGTTTTATGCTATTGTGCAGGCCTTAAAGAAAAGGAGACATTATTTGCTGCCAAAGGAATTCATATTGTATTCAGACAATTATGCCTTATAGTTTATCAATAACTACCCGAAGTTGAATCAGAAACATGCCAAGTGGGTAGAATTTTTGCAAAGTTTTACTTTTGTAATAAAGCACAAGAGTGGTAAGTCAAATAAAGTAGCAGATGCATTGAGCACGGTAAGTTTTATTGTGCAATAATTCAAAGTGGGTGTTTTAGGATTTGAGGAAATGATTGAAATGTACAAGGATGATATAGATTTCAAAGATATATATACAACAACTCAGAATCCAATGAGTCATAACAGAAGTCAGTGGTTGGACTACCTCATTCAAGGAGGCCTATTATTTAAAAGCAACAAGTTGTGTATTCCTAAATGTTCCATGAGGGAAAACATAATAAAGGAGAAACATAGTGGAGGATTATCTAGTCATTTTGGACAAGATAAAACTTTCACTCTGGTGAATGCTTTTTATTATTGGCCAAAAATGCAAACTGATCTTAAGAAGTTTGTTAAGAAATGCAGGGTATGTCAGCATGCAAAAGGAAGGAGTCAGAATATAGGATTGTATCAGCAATTTCCAAACCCAGACCAACCGTGGGATGCAGTTAGCATGGATTTTGTTCTGGGATTACCAAAAACTCAGAGAGGAAATGATTCCATTTATGTTGTAGTAGATAGATTTTCTAAAATGGCACATTTCATTACATGTAGGAAAACTAGTGATGCAACACACATAGCTAATTTATTCTTTTCAGAGATTGTAAGATTGCATGGTTACCTATAAGTATTGTATCTGATCGAGATACCAAGTTTGTAGGGAATTTCTAGAGGAGTCTTTGGAATAAACTGGGAGCTAACCTCAATTTTAGTTCAACATACCTTCCTCAAATAGATGGACAGACTGAAGTAGTGAATAGGAGCTTGGGGAATATATTAAGAAGTTTAGTTTATCAGAATCCGAAACAATGGGATTTAGCACTAGCTCAAGCTGAGTTTGCTTACAATGATACTCCAAACTGAAGCATTGGAATGAGTCCATTTCAGATTCTTTTCCGAATGCATCCAAGAGGTGTGTATGAACTCAAAAATTTGGAAAAATAGGAAACCAGGAATGCAAAATATGAAGAAATTGCAGAACAGATTCAGAGATTACAAGAAGAAGTCAAAGGCAAATTGTAGGAAAGCGGCAACAAATACAAATAGAGGGTGGATCTGAAAAGAAGGGAGAAAGAATTCCAAGTGGGAGACTTAGTGATGGTGCATTTGAGGAAAGAGAGATTTCCTACTAAAACTTACAACAAACTGAAAATGAAAAAGATAGGACCTTGTAAAATGGTAAGAAAATTTTCAGCCAATGCATATGAGATTGAGTTGCCAAAAGGGATTGGAATATCCCCCATTTTTAATATTGCATATTTGTATCCATACAAAGAGGCAGAGACAAAGTTGCAAGAGGAAGCTACAGGGGATGAAGTTCAAACTGTGAACTTGGAAGAACAAATGCCAAAGACAACAAAGAAGGAAGTGGAAGCTGTTTTGGAGAAGAGAGTATCCAAAAGAACCAGAGGACAAACTTATTTCTAGTATCTAGTCAAATGGAAAGGACAACCAGTGGAGGATGCTAGCTGGTTGACAGTAGTAGAACTATAGAAGTATGGAGTAAGTCCTGAAGGTTTGAAGGATGATTCTTTTCTTCCCCGGGAGTCTGATGCAGGAGCATCCAGATTTAGCCAACAATGTGAAAGTTTGTTCACATGTTGTGGCTAAACAAGTTGAAATTCATTTACTGATTGGTAAAAAGCCAGTTTTACTGAGAGGGTTGGATCTCTCAAGGAATCAGTTGTAATTCATTATTGTAATAAGTTAGAGACTGTCTTATTTTAGATTCAAAGATAGAAATTGTTAGCATAGTGTTAGGAGTTAGAGATTTGCTGTTATATCTATTAAAAATAGAGATTTTCTATTAGATATGGTTGGAGTATTAATCGATGGATAAAGAGGAGGAAAAATGTAATGAGAGAAAAGATGGGTAGAGCGAGTGCAGAGAGATAGTGAGTGGATTGAACTTTTTTTAGACAGAGGTCGTTAATTATGTAATCAGGCCTGAGGTTGGGACTCTGTTATTTGTTTATCATGAATAAATTAGTGTTGTGAGCATAATTATATAAACCGCCCATGGAGGTCTCGAATGCTTGTTTTTTTCTGTATTCAAATGATTTTGGTGCCAACTCTGTGTTTTCATACTTTACAGTAGAAATCATCATGGTTAAGACAAATTTGGTGTAGTTTGGGTCCACAAGCAGAAATCCCATTTACATAGAGAAATCGTGCAAAACACTTAGCAGATTCGGAAAGTTGGACTTGAAATAATATAAACGCCGCTTTTGGGACTTATCGGGTTCAGGTAATATTATATATATCGCATCGCTCAATCGGATCGGCACATGTCACAGGCCTATCCCTAAACCCATGTAATATGTGATTGCTGACACATCACATCAGCACTTCGGAGGGGGAGCAGTAAAGTGTAAGTGGGCGTATTGCAATCGTCGATAGCGATTAGCGATATCGCATCAGAGTTCGCCAAAGGGAAGCACCGATATAAGTGATCCAGGTGGATGTTGGTGGCCACCCACCTATCCCATTTGGACCCCCACCACTGTTTCTTTCAGTTTTTCAGTTTCCGTAATTGTAGCACAATTTACTATTTTTAGCAGTTTTTTCGGGTCTTGAACTTCCGAAGCCGTTTTGAGGCCCTAAACGACATTTTTGGAAATCTGGAAGCCAACTCGTCATGAACCGATGTGCCCTTCCCAAGGGGTAGTCCTCGGAGATCTTATAAGAGCGATATACGCATCAACGAGATCGTATGCCAAGACACCGGAAAATTGCAGTACCAATTTACCAATAGCCACAATTGGCGTTTCTTCTGGGTTAGGTTGGAATGTGAAGGGTTCCATTGTTTCTAATAATGAAACCTCGAGCCTCATATAACACAGTTCGAACAAGTCAGAGGCAGTAACCACCGCTCTTCCTCAGAGATAACTACCATCGCCCTCGCTGGTTTATTTCCATTTCTGGTTGTAAGCATATTTCGGTATTTTCCATTAATGAAATGAAACATTATTTCCACTGCATCTTTGTGTATATGGTTATCTCTGTATTTTATTGCGTTCCTGTTTAAATCCGGATCAATAAGGACCTTGCTATTGCCGATTGCCGATAAGGCGTTTTGATCTAGACCGTTAGATCTCATAGCTCCAGATCAATGGTCACCAAAGCTCGGTGCGTTGAATTTCGCACACGATAAGCGCGCCAATCAAAAAATTGTAAATATCAATGTTTTTGTGTGGTTTTCAATATATTGTGGTTAAAAGGGAAACCAGTTGAATATAGTTAAAAGGGTGATTTGCGGGGTGATTTGGGGTTTTTGGGCATTTTTTAAAGGCATTCCGATGCTGAAAGGAAAAGGAAGAGTATAAAGAAAAGGTTGTTCGACAGGGTGATTGTTGGGTCATATTGATCCATTTGTGGGTTTATTATTGCACCATTGTTTCCACCTATGTCAGAACACTATGCTAGTAAATTTCCTAATAAGGAGTCCAGTAAGAATCATGTTCTTGCATCAGTGAAGGGCTTATCAGCATGCTTTTTGCACATATAGATATATCTCCATATGTAAATTGGTTAATATCATACTGAAAACCACATGAAGTTATTACCCTTAACCTTCAATCTGTCTTAATGGACAACCAAACAAATTTAACTCAACCATTTTCTGACAAGCAAAAAACCATGGAGAGGCATGTCATAGGAAACACTAACCCTAAGGTGGTATTAATAAACCCTAAATTTGGCTGGCACTTTGTAATATGTAATCTCTCACAACTCTAGCAATAGTCTGGAATACCAAGGTGTTACACATGGGACACGATAGAAAACGCAGCGAGTGCACACAAGCTTCATTTCTTGCCAACAATGTTTTTCTTATATGCAATCTTCTTATATGCAATCAAACTAATCTACTCGAAAAACCAAAATCATAACTGAATTCTAACCCTTATTTGTATTTATCTATACATGCCAACCAAAAATCTATAATCCACTAGAACATAGTTAATCTTCAATGAATATTTGGTGAATGCCAGAGGAGGTAATACATGCAGCATTCCAATTTAATTCCTCGACTTGTACATCCAAGATGAATTAAGAATCTTGAAAGTTATTTCTGGACACATTGATATATGAAAGGTCCTTTTTGCATTGTCTAGGGGACAAGAGACCGTCGATACAATTTATCTTCAACATTACATTTGGATATATGAGTTCAGGGTTAACATGCTTCTACTTAAATTGGTCAATGCATTGTTAGATAGATTTGTCAATTGATTGACAAAAGGAGCAACTATTGTTGGCGAGCTTATTACGGAAGCCTAGTCGGAAGTGTTCTCTGCTGATGGTATACAAAACAATATAATTAACAAACATGGCATATGTAATTCATTATTAATCAAATTCATCGATTACTCAAACTCCAAAAGAAGCAGCAAGAACGGTCATATACACTTACTGTCCTAGATAAAGATTCAAGTTTTAGTGAACCTCTAAAAAAATATAATGTTGTAAGGCCTCTAAATGACAGTCACATGCCACTTATAACATAACCAGAAATTTGTATCACATCCTCAGAAACAAATTTAAGGCTGTAGCATTCTAAGAGCCTAGGCTTGGGGAAACCGAGATTAGCAAGCTACTGCAATGCAAAAAATGTGTCTTCTTTTCTCATACTGAATATCGACTAACCATGTTGACAGGGGAAGGTTGCGTTGCGCATTATATTTCTATTCCAGAACTGTATTCCTATGTAGAGGACTTCATTCTTGAAGAATAGATCCAAACAAGCTGAATGGAAAGTATTAACATTTCCAGGTATTACAAATTGAAATTTCATAAGACTGGGATTCCCTAAAAAATTTAGGTCTTAATGCAATTACTATCAGTTGCATTACTTCATACAAATAATGAAGCAACAAGTCATAAAGCCTACGGATTGGGAAACTGTCTGCATCTCTGGTTTGTAAGAAAATAAGTAGATATTCTTATAGTCTACAATAGGCATTGCTTTGTTAATGTGCCTAATCATGCGTTAATATCAACCATATCGTATAACGATTCAATTATTTTTATGAGCACAACATAATTAATTTGATCTTGCGTAACAGTAAGTAAACATCAATTGTATGCAAATCCACAGATACGTGAATCATAGATTTATTACTGAACATAATCATTCATTACCTTATTATGTAATAGGCGTAGATAATAATGTATATATTATACCTCATTGCTTATTTACATCAAAAAATCTTATACTAACATATTATGGCTAATTAAGCATCAGGATATGTCTGTACACTCTTTTGGTCACCATTGGGTCTCGTTCTTATGAATTTTATATACGACATCAACGTAACCAGACTTGAACTTCATAGGATTTAATGGTTGCTATAATGATTGTTGAATAACTGATATATTCCAAAAATTTATAGAATGTATGTGTCACATCCTCAAAGGTCTTGTTTGAGCTTATAATGCTAGACTAGTTTTCTTTCCTTTTAACTGGAACGAAGTCACAAATTTCATGTTTTGCAGACAGATTTCAAGTTTATCCATTCCCATGATGCAATTACAAGGTATCTTATGATTAGGAAATAAAAGACAATTAGTTTTAATTGAACGAGGTTTCAACCAGTCAGTCAAGAGTAGCCAAGAGAGTGTCAACAACTAGTTCTCAAACTTCCCAGTACAAAAACGGCTAAGAAAAATGTCCAAATTGTAAGGACATTAACTTAGGCCTGTCATTAAAATAAAGTAGGGTAGACTCAAAAATTCATTTCTAAACATACCAAGGAAATGGTATCCCATCATAAGGTTCTCAACATGAAATAAATGTGAAAGAAAAGGCATTAACAGGTCCATGAGGCTTTGTCACCTTCCAAATACCTTATCAAACATTGTTAGTCTAAGTAAATGGTGTAGTAGAATGATACAACGTTCGACTCTTCATTCACTAAGTATATTACAGGATTACTAGTGCATGCTACAAAAGCACATATAATGGATGCCAACTTATTTAATTGGCTCAACAAAGTTTCATATCAACAATACAGGTCATTATATCATTACATCTTGCCTAATAATGGAATAGGGTTGCACATTTTAGTTACTGTCACATCAGGCCCTGTATTGAGATATTTCAAAGCTAATAACAACATTTTAGTAACAACATTCATGACATCATACCCATGTACAAGTAAACCTTTGTCCTGCCTAGGGTTAAGATGCACTAGCATATTTATCTCTATGCCTAAATCATGGTTATGCAATACAACATATTAGGTTTCACTCCATAAGTTTGTAGTAGTATTTGGTAATAAAAAAACTCATATTATCTTTTTAGAATGTTAAAGTGGAACAACATGTGCTAGGACGTAGACAATCATAACAATACATTATAACAATGAAATTTGTAACCACAAAAATTGCACGCAGTTCCAGTTACAAAATATTGGTAGATAACTTTACAACATGAATGGCATGATATGAAATCATGGTAGCTAATTCAGTGTAATTCTCTTTTCATTTTACTGTGTACATACAATTCCCGTCACTATAGAAAATACATGTTATTAAATTACATGTAGGGAAGATCTAGGTCAATGAAGCTACTTCCATGGAAATACCCCAACACGTCCAAACCATGATTTTTTTTTTTTTATCCATCATGAAAATGTACAAATGGTTTCTAGTGCATAAATGTATAGTTTCAGAATCCTTTAGTCGATGAAATACTTACATGCAAAACCTCCATAATTAACTATGTTTTTATGTTTCTAAGTCTAAGTAATCCAAATTGGCATTGGCATAAGGTCCTTAGTTCTTCTCCCAACCATTGACAATCTGCGAGCAGAGCATCTATCACCCCTTAACGTAGGACTTGGCTAGGCATTCTAGAGGCCTTTTCCACCCCCACCCCGCCTATATATGTATGCTTATATCAGGATTCTAAAGGAAATCATCCTCCACCCATCAGCCCTTGAAGGGATTCCAAAGATAAAAAAATATACACCCTCTTCTGATTCAATAGTTCCAGATATTTTCTCCACCTTTCAGGGTTTCCAGAGAAATTCTCCACCTAAAAAATTTCAGCTTTAGTACCTCTACCCTATGCTGGGAATCCAAAGGAAACCAAAATTGATTATTTAGTAAGAGAAAATAAAGCAGGCCTCCACTCAAGGCCTTCAACTGTTACATGAAACCAAAATTGATTATTTAGTAAGAGAAAATAAAGCAGGCCTCCACTCAAGGCCTTCAACTGTTACATGTTGAGGGGTTCCAGAGTATGATCCTCCACCCTCAGTTCAGTTAAGAACCGTAGATAGCCAACTGACATCTATGTCTAATGGGAAACAAAAGGTTCTAAGGTATTTTCCAATGTTAAGGGATATGATAATTGTCTTAGATAATCATAAATTTGTTTTGCTGTAAGTGGCTAGCTAACAGAATGTCTGTAATTCCTCTGCCCTAGGAAAAAATAATGCTAACCTACCAATAACAAACTAGGTCTTATAATAATCCATTCATTCAAAATACTAAAGAATCACTCTACGCACAGAATCTTTAGAGGATTCCATTAGTTGTTCACATAATTTGTATAAGTAGTGAAAATAATGTCAAAGCTAGTGACGGTAAGTTCGGATGGGTCAACTCACCTTTGTGTTGCATCTTTCTAAGCCACACAAATTTATCCCATTGCCTCCCCAAACCATGCACTTTCCTTCTCTTCTACCACCGATACCCTTCAAACTGTTGATCTAATATTGTTGGCCCTTTTTCATTCCCACAGTGTCTTTTTCTAGCTGTCCCCTCCTTCTACCTTTTTTCCTATTCTAAATCTGGGTTTTCCAGGAGCGAATGATATATGGTCATCATATTGAATATGGGAGTGAGGGCCATAGGTTCCAGCATAGTTGGGGCCAACCCAAAAAAAAATAATGTATTCATTGTGTGTGTTACTTCTTGAATGACTAATCACTCATATATTATTAAATATTAATATGATAATAATTATATTAATACTATATAATACATATATAGTCATCATCTCCAATTAATAACTACGCATTAAGCAAGTTCATGCACTTGTATATGGATAAACATGCTTATTATCTTTCATGCGCTTCAACAACGAATTAACATGTTATTCATCAACTCTTGATTGTGAGAGGATGAATTCTAGTGTGAATTACCAAGTGTATGTTGTTTTTTTTTTCAATTGTAGTTTTTAATTCCACGATTAATTTGGTCTAGTTCTCTAGGTAGTCATTAATGATCCATTCGGTGCTATGTGGGGGTTTTACTTTTCAACAAATCCAAAGTACCTTTGTTGCATTGGGACCTGGTGACCTTGTTAAAAAAGCTTAGAAAACATCTTTGAAACCATTTACTAGCACTAGTTACACTTGAGATTTCCTGAAAACTCAAAGGAACAAATGAGGGTTGCTTTGCCAATCCACTCATAACCTAATCCACTTTTGTGATGAAGGGAAACCAACTATAATATATCAAACACCTTCCCTCATGCACAATGTGCATAGAGGCTCTACCCCTGTAAAGGTTTGAACATGTGTTGTTTACATGGTAGTGCTCGTAGTTGTACCATTTAGGATTTACTCCTGTTTCTTTGGGAGGACTAGATCACTTAGGCATAATTTTAGGATTTATTGATTTAGGCAACAATTATTTTATTAATTATTGACTTAGGTGGGAAATGCCATAATGTTTTTTTTACAATAAGACAAAAACATGATTTGTGTATTAATATTAATGCAAAGGTGTAATTTAGATCATATAACATATATTAAATATGCTTCACATGTATGACATGATATTATAATATGTGCAATATCTAATGTTCGATAAATATTGAAATCCCCATAGGATTCAAAACAATTTCATGAGAGTCTAGTACCACTATGTTCCTAACATATGTTCAAACTAGATAAACAACTTGATATCCATGTTAAAAACTAGTATCCAGAGTTCAATAGATATGACCCTAATAATCATAAGCGTAGACATGCATGAAAAGTTAAGTCTTCAACTCAGGTTCAATCCTTATCATAAGAATGTCAGAACAATGGTGAAGAATTCCATAACTGAAAATGAAAATAACTAACATGAAAAATAGAATGATTAAAATAATGCAAAAAGAAATAAGAATATAACAATCAAATATATGACTTTAATAAAAAAAATATATCATTGTTGTGTATTGCAGGTGCTAGGAGAGGCCATGGAAAAAAATGAGTTTATTTCCAATGAAGACAGACAACATGATTTAGGGCATCTAAGTACTTAAATATTACATTAATTTATGAAATATTAATAAAATGAAATTTAGTTTCCCATCCTTGTTTTCCTAAACCTAGTAATTTATATAGTTTATTATTCAAACTTGACAAAAATAATGCATGTCATTGATTATTTTAGGTAACAAATACAAAGTTGAACCCTTTTACTATAGAAAAACCAAAATATTTTCACAAGGATGGATCCCATACTGTTAAAGCACATCACATGGGAAAGCGGGTGGAAGAAGATATGATAATTGAGTATGCAAATACAATAGACGTTAGTCATGATGATAATACATGGAATGAATACCTTGATACAATTGTTATACTTTGTGGGTGTTATAAATAAGTCCAGCTAGAAATTAATGTACAATATAATTACATTACATAGTCTATTCTCTAAACTTGGAAAAAATAATGCATGTATCAATTATTTTAGGTTGACAATGCAATCAGAACAAATGAGGAGTTTAATCATTTTGATAGACCAATACAAATACCTGCATATGGATGTGGCCTATGCCATACAATTAAATCATGCAAAAATAAATGGGTGGAAATGGATATGACAATGGAGTCTTTAGATACAATAGAAAATCAACACAATGAACAAGAGGTTGTTCATGATGATGCTACATGCATGGATGAATACTTTGAGACAATTGTTGTCTTTGGATGTTCCTAAGGTAGAAAATCTAAGAATATGAAATTGATGTGGCTTGTTTTTAAAACTGTGTTAAAAAATAATATTTTTAATTTATATATATATGTATATTTAATATTATTTTTTTGAGTAATTTATTGTGTATACATTTGAAATGGATCCATGTTTTATACAATAATTGTTGTCTAACATTAAATAATGGTTGCATTTAATTATAGGTAATTGATGTTGATGATACACCTACTAATGATCAAGATCCAACTATACCATTAAGAATTCAATGAGATAATCCAATTCATCATTTAAACCATACTAGGAGAAGAAGAGAAGTGTTGAAGAGAGCACTACCGCGTGAAAAAATTGAGGAATCGATGAAATTAGCATACATTGATGACATGCCATCCACTGTTCAGAGTAGAGATGTTGATGGAAATGTAATGCATGAAGAAGGATTGAACGAAATTCTCAAAAATTTCTTTGGGGATGGAAACAATGATGAGGGTGATGATCCTATGTATAGTAATGATGATGTTGATGTAGAGGGAAATTACTACCAACATAATTATGATGATATCAAAACCAATGAATCAATTAAGCAAGCACCAAAGATAGTGGTGTTCAAATCGAGTGCAAGTAGAACATCCAAGTTTTCATGCACATTAATACTATTTGAAATCAAGTCATTATTTGGTTGGTCAGACAAGAGCTTCACTACCTTGCTGAAGTAATTTGAGTTATTTTTCTAGTTTTGTACTATCAAATTGTGTCCTCAATTAGAATATAACTACTAACTTAATTTAATTTAATTTTCATTGGATTTTACATTATGGTATATAAACAACATTATAAATGACATTTCTAACATGTGGATCTGAAAAGAAAAAAAACTTACAGGGCTCTAAAGGATCAAATATTCCCTGAAGATAATGTGTTGCCATCACCTTGTAGAGAAGCACATATATTGTTGGTCAAATTGGGGATTGAATATAAGAAAATTTGTGCATGTAAAAATTATTGCATCTTATATATAGATGAATATAAAAATAATGAAGAATGCCCTGTATGAAAAGAGAAAAGATATCGTATAGATGTACAAGGTTCTACAGTTCCAAATAATGTTTTATGACACATGCCAATTATTCCTAAACTACAATGGATATTTCGTTGTAAATATCTTGCATAATTGATGTATTGGCATGCAAAGAACAAGAGTAAATATGGATTCATGCCAATTCATGCAGACTCCAAAGCAATGAAACATATAGAGGAAAAATGGCCAAGAAAATTCTAAGATGAACCTCACAGTATTAGGTTAGGACTTGAAATGGATGGAGTGTACCCTTTCTCTTTCCTAAGCTCAAATTATAGTGTTTTACCAGTTGGAATGATAATATACAATATTCCCCCTTGGATGACTATTACAAAGGAACATCTTATGCTAACTCTCATCTTTCTAGGAAAACATCAAGTGAAAAAATGGATGTTTACGTTGTGCCTTATATTGATGAGATGCAACTATTATGGAAATGAATAAGAATGTATGACATATCAAGTCTTCCATCAAATAGGTCCTTCATGTTTTATGGCATACTATGTTGGACAATTCATGATTTCCCAAGACTTTGTGTTTGTTCTGCTAAGAGATGAAATAATTTGCATATTCGTAGTACACCATAATTTATTTTCAATTCAAGTTGTATATAAGTATTACATTATTATTTCCCACGGGGCTTTGGATTGACGATGAGTGGGCGCATTGTTAAGGCACTCCTTGCGATAGGTCACTGGTTCAAATCCCTCGTGGGTGCTTACATGCCAAAAAAAAAAGTATTACGTTATTATTGTTTTCTTATGTAAGCTAGTTATTGAATTATATGGCTACAAACAAAAGGGATTTTTGCATGTCCAAGATGTGTAGAGCAATTCGAGGGGTGATATTCTAAAGATCTACTCAAAGTTATTTATGCAAACAATAGGATTTTTCTACCACCTGACAATAATTTTATAAATCATCTAAAGAATCAATTTGATGGAAAATTTGAAAATAAAGCTCCTCCCAAGGTTATGGGTCTAGCCATTGGCATAAAATGTATGGAGATGTTGAATCAAAAGCTTGGAAACATTTTTTCCATTATGATCATTCAATAGAGGAACTATAACAAGTTATGGTTGAAATTCCAGAAGGAATGAAAAGCAAATCCATATTTTATGATCTCCCTTACTGGAAGGATCTATTAATATCTCATTTATTAGATCCTATGCATATTTTTTTTTTTTTTTGTAAGCTGAGGCAGTTCCATACTATTCTATTAATCCGGGTTAAAACCATTACATAGTTCTCGTGGCCTCAACCCGCCCAGAGGGAAACCGGGTCTGTTGGCCATCTAAGGTTCTTGACATCCATCCATAAACCAAAAATTTTAATTCTACTAGTCCATGCTAAATAAGCCATACATCCATGCTTACTATTACATTGTCTCCTATTCATAGTAAAAACAAAAAAGCACTGGAGCTTGCATTCTACTGTAACATAAACTATCAATTATTTTCAACAAAATTGCATCTCTCATACCCGAGCCTTCAACTGCTTTCCTCTGCTTTCTTCTTACCATTCTCTTCTTCTGTGCCCTTGTTGCTCTTATCCATCAATTGTTGTATTTCGTCAAGTTTCTTGTCTTGCATCATCATTGTTATCTGGATATTCTTCAGCTCCCTTTTCAAGTTTGGAATCCCTTGAGATATTTCAGCCATTTCAACTGCCACTTGCTCCACAGCTTTGGGTAACAACCTCTTCATAACCCAATAAACATGTAATGCCTGTTTATACAAGGTCATTCTCCCTCTCGTGTTTCCTGGGTCGGGTAGTAAATATTCCCAGTCTTCCATTTCAGAACCAGATTGAGCTTGGGTTGCCTCCTCTTCCAAATGCTGGATAATTCTCCTAATATCCTTGTTGGTGTTCTCACAGTATGCTTGCTCAGCATACTGTATTCTTTTCTCCAGGGATCTTTTTATACTTTCTTGCTGGAGACTCCTCCTGCCTCCCACCCGGACGTCCTCTGCCTCTGCCATATCTCCCTCGCCCTCTACCAGTTTTGCCTCTTCCCCTGCGGCCACCTCTGCACCCTCTGCCTTTCACACCTGAGGTGCTTCCCCATTCACCTTCGGCGTCCTGCCCCACCTTCTCCTTATCTCTCTGCTCCCCTGCTACCAACTCCTTGCAATCGGGTGCTCTCTCATCCTTCCCGGCTCTCTTAATCTGCTTTTCAATTCTCTCCGGGTCGTAGTCAAACATTTCAACATCATCATCTGAGTCTGTGTGGACGTCCTGATATTGAAATACCTCCTCTTCTTCAACAAGGTCCTTCCCCTTCCTTCCCGACCATTCGCGTTCCCCAATTTCCACCTCCATCTCTACTCTCGTTTTACTCCTGGTCATCATCTTGATTTTTTCTTCCCTGCAACCTGTCTCCCCTCTCAGTTCGCTCTATTCCTCTCAACTTCTGCCTGGTCTCTTTACTGCTTCATTCCTTACCGCATTCTCTACAATGACCCAGATCCCCTACCTCACCTTGGTTTTCTTACCTCCCTCGTTATCATTCCTCTGCACCTGCTCTTCATTGCACCTAACTCGATCCGCCTGCCACCTACCTTTCGCATGATCTCCCACCACTCCTCGCCTCCTGTCTGCGCCTTCGTACCCCCAGTCATTAGCCCTTCTCTTAATTCCACCACCTCCGCACGTCATAACACCCACGCCACCTTTACTCGGGATCATTTCTCTGCCTGGATCCGTCCTTTCCTTCGCCATCATTAACCTTGATTTATTTTCCTTGTCATTATTACTTTCCTGGCCTACGTTCATTGCCTGATACCTCATGCTTCTCACCCTGATCGGGGGAGATCCTATGCATATTTTCAAAAATGTCCCTGATTCTATTTTTCGACATATATCTACCGAAGATAAAGACACCTTATCATCAAGGAGGGATATTGCTCTTTCACATATGTTACCGAGAATAGTGTCCACTTGGATGCTGCTATTCCCACTAAGATGGGTGGCTATCTTAGAAACAAACAAGTAAAGTCTACTATTGTTTTCTTTTATGAAAATAGACAAGAGGAGAACCAAGAAGACCAACCTTAGTCTTGTGCTTGATTTCCTCTCCTTCTTGATAGAGCTTCGCCGCTTCTTCTTCATCTGCCCAGCTTCAAAAGGAACCTGTCGAAACACAGCAACATACTACTATCGAAGAAACAAAGATCTATATTCATAAATAACACAGGACCAGAAGTGTGTTAACCATATAAATGCATATATAAACAAGTACACAAGAATATGGAAGAAAACAATAATAGCTTTATTAAGAT